>JBBPOM010000297.1:0-31984 GCA_038091455.1 Leccinum uliginosum
AGCCGATCTCGAACCGACGTCCGTTCACGAACATGTCTCGTCGGTTGATGTCGTACAGCTATGTGTCAAAGACCGGTCAGGTGTCGAGCTTCTTGCGGAACGCGGTTGATTCGGACTGCAGCTTTTGACCCTCTGCATATAATCCCCAACCTTGTCCGAGCACGCCTTCAACACGTTTCATGTAGGTCAGGAGTTGATTGATTTGTCAACCCCTGCATCTGAGACACGTCATTGTGGTATTTGAACTGGCAACGACGGCGTCAGCCAGCACGGTTCGAGAGTGTAGACGTTTGATGTGCTCCAGACTCGGAGTCGATGAGTAGGAGTGATCGGGATCGTTTGCACGCCGTGTAAGCTCAAGGTACTAAGAAATGACGACGGCTACCTTTGGTCGAATGAAAATTAAACTCCCATTCCGTGCGAGTTCCTACGCCTGGAAGATGTGAGATTGGCAAAACTTGATAAAGACACGTTAACGAGGTCAGGAGTCGGATTAATGTATGTACAGTATGTATTTATTTGGTGTGGACAAATGGAATCCCGTGATCTGAATTACAAATTTAGTAGAATTTTCCTGCGGGTCCGTTTGCAGGGAACTCTGGACGAATTCACGCGAGAAAACCCTCCCCCACTTACGTGGGAGTCGGGGATCCTCCAACGCACCTCCACCACCCGGCCGGCCCACGCTACGATGAAACGTACCCGAGAGCTTCGAGCTCGAGGGGCAGAGTAATTAATGACCGCGTTGGAACGTAAATGCGAACAATCGCAGCCCCCAGAGGAAAATATACCACTAACGGCGAGGAAAACGATCCGGGAAGCACCCTGCACGCTCCAGGAATCCGAGTCAGAGACAAGGTACCACTGGCACTGGCAGGGGGGCAGGCGAGATGAGTCGAAAACGGTCCAACGCGATCGGGAGCGCAAAAGCGACGACGACGACGGATGGGAGACGACAAGGAACTGTGATGGGCGAGGGAACGCGCGGCGCAACGAATCAATCATATGTATTCACGCGTAGTTCAAATAATACTAACTACAAGACGCATGTCCATGTCATGGTCCGACGCTTTGACAATTCGGGAGGTGAGCAGGGCGGGAGAGAAAATCTGCAAACGCCATTGAACAAATTCGGAATTCCTCAGCATTCCTTGCCGCTAGATCCTTGAAAACCGTGCACTTATTCATCTCTGTAGGATCCCCAGTACCTCCACAAAAGAAAGAAAAGTTAACGCTGAGCTGATGCGCCATTTTCCCGATACTCTCTGTGGAACAATGGAGGTTGGTCGGGGATGGAATATAGCCAGAAGCGACATGCTCGTCTCCGAGCTTGTCAGCCTCCTGCACTTGATACTGGAGGTGAGCAACAATCTACAGAAGAAATCAGATCGTGCAATTCAAAAAGAGCAGCGACTTACCCATGCAAGAACTTGGGCTAGTTGACGGTGTGTCGCAATAGGAAGTGTGTTCCAGTCACGGGGTCCATTCCCAGACTCAGGTTTCCCATCCGAAAGAAACCCGAACCAGGCGGGGTATGATGGGTCATATAGAGCAGATTGGACGACATTTTTCAAGATCGTGTTGCCGAACCACGAAAACTACAATAACAATGACATTTGTGAACTTGAAGAATGAAATATCTCTCACCTCAGATGGGGAGTGTGACGGGCTCTGGTGGAGCAGGCCTAGTCCCTTCGAGCGGTCTTCGAGTAACACTTTCAACCTCGCACGGTATTCGGGAGTGAATTCGGACCTGGGGGGAAGAAGGCTGGCCCAATGGGCAGAGGTGTGTGGTAGGCAGGCGATAGCACCCTGCTGGTGGCAGTGGGTTCGGAACGTCACCCATCCTGCCGTAAACTAACGTCGCATAAGTACAAAGGTCAAGTAACAGTTAGAATGAAACTTACTGAGGCCTTGAGGGCGTTGTTGAAATCCTCGTGGAACCCTGTGGTTTCCACGATCTTCTCGACCACGATTAAGGCGTCCTTGGGATGCAAAGCGTTCTCGGTCTGCACCGGCACATCCAATTTGACTGTGACTAAGACAAGTTAGCGAAAGAAAGAGGACGAATAATGTACGCACCATGTTCCCACGTACTGTTCGAGAGCGCATTCTGGCGGTCGCGCGCCTCTTGGTAAACGTCCCAGTATAACGTCTTCGACGGCTCACGTCCGGAGAGCTTTTGGGACATACGTGCCCACAAGCAATTATTCATTTCGAGGACGAAGTAAGCCCAGCCGAAGGCTTTGGCCGCAATGAGAACGTGATACAGGGAAGGGGTGCCGGGATGCTGGATAAGCCAAGTACGGGGTTCCAAGCCTGCTATGATATCCCTATTGGGAGTAGTGGGACTTCCCGAGGATATTGACATCGGTTCCGTAAAGCCAGTGGGGGACGCAGTAGGATCATAATAGTCGTCGAGGGCAGAGATATCAGTGAACCAGTTGGTCCGCTCGACCGTGAGGTTTGAGAGGTCGGCGAGGTCGGGAAGTGGGGATGGGCTCAACTGGCGGATCGGGGGACTCGGACGTCCGGTTGCCATGGATAGTAGTGCAAACCGCATCGCGCCAGAGGCTGTAATGAGTGGCGTGCCTTGCCAGTCGCCATGGGCATCATCGATGTCCGCAAATGCGTCATCGAAAGCTGAAGGGGACTCTACGATATACGGAGATGCCATTTCATGATCAGTGGGCATCACGATAGGAGGGAAAGACAAAGGCGCAACAGAAAAATGGGAAACTGAACTTGATTATTAAATCCGTCTGAGTTGTGACTCACGCTGTGATACTAATCGATGATCATATCTACCTCGGGGTTCCCTCGAGGACGTCCCTGAAATAAGTACGAAATGTGGATAAAGACGGCGAGCGGGTTCTATACGGAAACTCACAGTTCGGATCCGAGTCGGCGCTGCAGACTGCCCCTCATGCTTGCCTGCTCATGTGCCCGCTCCCGCCCGCCTGTGGTACTATGTACCCTCGCCCCAGTTACGTGTAGTGAGTACTAGTAACTTGAAGAAGGAGAACCGACCTGAAACCTCCACGTCCACGCGCACGTGTGACACACGCGATCAGGCAGGCAGCCGCGGCACCGCCATGCGAGGGTGGAGCGATTTCGATTCAGAATTTTCGATTCGAATCCACTATGTAATAAGTACATGCTATTTTAGAGGACCGCCCGGCCGTGACCGAGTCGCGACCTTTCCGTCACCTGACGCGCTGCCTGTGGCGTGCGTGGCGGTGCCAGTGGAGGTCGGATTGGCCCGAATTCTTCTGTATCGTGGTCTCGACCAATCCCTGTCGCTCATCTTCATCTTCATCCCTCCATCCCGAAATTGCGGTCTTGTGTTTTTGCCACTGCACCTCCATCAGTCTCGATGGACCCATTCTCATCTCCTTCTTGTCCCGGGCCTATCTAACCCTGCCTCTGCTCCGACAGCAAATTTTCCCTAACACTGGTCCTCGTCATTATTACCAGTTCTACCCGAACCTACCGAACCTTCCTAGCCCTACCTTTGTGCTTGTATTGTTGGAAATCCTGTTAGGTTGTCTGGGGATGAGAAGAAGCAATAGGCGGTGTGGGCAGCAGGGACAAGTTGGGTGTGGTTAGTTACGAAGGTCAGTGTGACCCCGTCTTTCGTGCATATATTAGGATTTGATCGCCAAGCCAAGGGCTCGATTCTCCCTTGCTCATCCATATGAACTAGGTGGTCGCGGTTCTCCTTGTCGACGCTTCCCTCGAGCACTATGGTAAACACTCCTGGCCCATGGCAACGGAAGATGACTACCGATACTTCTCCGCTGCCAATGTGATTTTGCGAACAGGGTCATTGACTGGATGCCGTGCGGCTCGTCCTCATCCTGCTTGAGGGTCTGACTACATAACGATGGAGTGGTCCGTGTGTTTTCAACCGCATATATCATTGCCTCGACTGAACGATGACTCGGATGCATGCAGGTAACCTGTTTGGTAGAGAAACCGACCAGCACCAAGTCGCGCCGCAGTACGAGAAACACCCGTCGTATACTAGTGCTCCTACTATCATTTGCACACACACAGCACGTGAACACGACAGCCATACATCGGTATCGTGACGATTGTCTGTACGAAAAGAACAGCTACGAAAACACGATTGAGGAGCATTCCAGAGTCCAGACCATCGTCGCTATCCAGGGCAGTAATTTTTAAAAAGGTATTGTCGTGTCCTCATCTCTTGCTCCCTTACTCAACCAGTCGCATGTATTGACTTCTGAACTTCGGCCCAGTTCCTCACGGTCAATCTGGTCCCACTGTTGATGCTCTTCACTGCATACACACGGGCTAGCGAACGCAGAACAGTCCTCGACACCATGCCAATAGGTGACATCGCCGATGTGGATGCATTTATTTGCAGCGCGAGAAGGATCATCGGAACCGCCATGTTCGATGGAAATGGCGTCCCTATTGAGGGAACGAGCCAGGAACCTCCGTTTGATCTCGACACCGCAATTCAGGTGTGCGACTACCTTACGAAGCCATGGTGTAGACACGTATTACTATCTGAGGGTTAACATTGAAGCAGCGACGTCAAGGTGACAGAGACAAGGTGTAAATAGAAATGGGTTCTATGCGCTCAGGTCACATCTCAGTGAAGTGAGCGATGCCAGTATAAGTTTTGCGTTCCGTATTCTTTCCTCGGGTGACGATTGATCGGTATGTATTCCAGACGGGAATCAAATCTTGCTCGTTATTTCCGTGCGCTGCTTCCCAAACCACACAGTTGCTCAACAAATCGACCGATCTGCCACTGTGTACCGTTTCTGAATCTCCCACCTTTCGGGAGTCCTTCAAGTTAGACCTCCTCACAGGGAACAGGCACCATTCATGTATATCCTTCCTTGCGTTCTCAAGAGCCAGTACCCCCTACGTTGATGAGCAGCGATGGTCCGCCGATGGAACAATGGAAGAGGGAAGAAAGCAGAGGAAGCAGAGGATCTAGAGACTGCCCATCAGCCGGAGCACCCTAGCACATTACTTGCACCCCACGCAAAATCTGCGAGCCCCCCGGGAACCCAGATGCCGCTCAGACGACCACCTCCGACACTCTTCTTCGCGGACTATCCCACATGTTTCACTACGTCTCTGGAGACGGTGGCACAACGGCGATGGGATGGTGTTAGTGGTTCAGAATCTGACAACATCACTGTTGGCGCAGGCAAGAACGAAGCAAAACGGGACCAGGTTGCGGTGTGGAATACGCTTCTGGAGCTCTACCTTGACGAGGGTGTCGAGAGAAACCAGTATACCCCATGCGAATACCAGAAAACCTTCTGACTGCTCTGTTCGTTCCATCTTCTGTATGACCTCCCGCACGCATGGGTGTTTTGCTCTACCCAGTATACAGCCGGACTGATTCTCTTGTGGGAAAGGATGACGATGTACGAGGAGGGCGGCGGAGAGTTTGTTTGCAGGTCTTCTTCACCATCGGCGCAGGTCATTGTGCACTGGCGTTGCGCAAGTACGGCCAGGACAACTCCCACCTGTACCGTGACCGGCTTGTGCTGCACTTCCTGACGCTCGACCCCCGTGTTGCTGACGGCACACCAGGCGGATTTATAACGTACGCTCCTCCGTTTTAAAAATATGGGATCTTGGAAAGATGGACAAGAGGACGGGTGGACTCATCCTCCTCCGAGTCCGCACTGCCAAAGTACAGCCAACCGGCAAAAACCACCCTGTATGTTGTCTTTGTGTTCCATATCCCGCGTAAGCTCACTATATATCCTAGGTCACTACATCAGCACTGACGTCTTCCCTTTCGTTCCGTTCCCATCAGCCTCGCAGATGGTACAGTTCTTCTGACATCTGGACCAATCTCTGTCATTTTCATCGCCTCCATCCCCAAACCTCGCGTTATTCACGAAATTACCACCGAGCCAGTCACTTTTTTGGCTTTTACCACTGAACCACCATCGGTCTCGATGGACCCGTTCTCATCCCCTTCTGTCCCGGATCTATCTGACCCCTCTGCTCCGACAGCAAATTCCCCTCCAACGCTGGCCTTCTCATCATTACCACTTTTTCTACTTATGTTTATCCGATCTTGCTGAAGCTTTCTAGCCCTACAGCCGTCCTTGTTGACGAAATCGGCGCAAGACTACGTTGTGCTTGTGTCGATTGGAAAGCCCGTTGGATCGTTTGGGGAAGAGAAGAGGAAGTGGTCGGTGTGGGCAGCGGTGGCAGGTTGAGTTAGTTACGAAGGTTAGTGCGATCCCGTCTCTCGTGCATGTATCAAAATCTAATTGTCACACCGAGGGCGCAAGTCGTCTTTGCACATCCATCTGAACTACGTAGTTGCGGCTCTCACGCGTCGACGCCTGCCTCCGCGATGCTTCCCTCGAGCACTACAGCAAAGGTTCCTGGCCCACAGCAACGGAAGATGATTGCCGGTACTGCTTCGTTCTCAAGTGTGGTTTCGTCAAATTCTGCAAACGGGGCCCTTGACCCAGACGCTCCACGTGTCGTCCTCATCAACACGGAGAACAAGATGGTTGCATATGTCGGGGTATTTGAACGCAGTATGTCCGCTTTGGGATCTGTCTACGCTCTGAGTAACGATGGAGCGGTCCGTGTCTTTTCAACCGCATATAGCCCTCTTCTGACTGAATGATACATGTAGGTGACGCGTTTAGCCGAGAAGCCGACCAGCGCCAAGCTTGCGTTGCTTTACGAGAAGCACCCTCAGTATACCCTCGCACTATCGTTTGCGCACACACAACATCTGGACACGACAGACGTACTTCGGCACCACGGCGATTATCTGTACGAAAAGGGCGACTACGAAGGCGCGATGAAAGAGTATTTGCAGATAATTGGTGCCGTCCAGGGCAGTTATGTTGTGCGAAAGGTATTGTCGTGTCCTCCTCAACTCTTGCTCCCTTACTAAATCAACCGCATATATTGACCTTGGAAACAGTTCCTCACGGCCAATTTAACCCCGCTGTTGATGCTCTACTTGCAAGAACTGCATACACACGGACTGGCGGACGCAGAGCATAGGACCCTGCTCCTCAACACGTACGCCAAGGTGGGTGACATCGCCAAAGTGGATGCGTTTGTTCGCAGCGAGGGAAGGATCGTCGGAACCGCCACGTTCGACGGAAAAGTCGTCCCTAGGGAGGGAACGAGCCAGGAACCTCCGTTTGATCTTGACACCGCGATTCGCGTGTGTCCACACACGGGGTTCTTTGAGCAGGCGGCGTACCTTGCGATTAGGTATCTCAGAGAAGTGGGCGGGGCCGGTGTAAGTTTCACGTCTCGTATTCTTTCCGCGGGCGACGATGGATCGGTGATCCAAACTATCAGGAGGAATCAAATCTCGCTCGTTATTTCCGTGCGCTACTGGACAACCTCCCGAACAAGACCAACCACGCAGTTGCTCATCGATCTGTGTACCATTTCTGGATCTCTCCCATGGGAGTCCTCAGGCGTCCACACAGGGAACATTGGCGCCGTATTACATGGCCTTCCTTGCGTTCTCAAGGGCCCCTGCAGTACCCCCTCCGCTGACGGGCAGCGACGGAGCAGGGAAGAAAGTGGATTAAAGAGAAGCAGAAGATGTTCTGGCGAGTGCATTAGCTGAGGCACCTAGCACAGTCACTCGCGCCATCCAAAATCTACGAGCGCCCGGGAACGCAGACGCCGCCCGGACGACGATCTCCGACACTCTTTTTTGCCCATATCGTGGACCATTCCGCATGTTTCACTACGTTTCTCGAGACGGTGGCACAAGAGCGATGGGGACAGATAGGCTGGATAGCGCTGGTGGTTCGGAGTCCAACGCCATCGTTGTTGGTGCAGGCGAAAACGAAGAAGCAGAAGAACGGGACCGGGCTGCGGCGTGGAATACGCTTCTGGAGCTCTACCTCGACGAGGGTGTCGAGGGGAACCAACACACCCTGTGTGAGCACCAGAAGGCCTTCCGACTGCTCTGTTCGACCCATCTTCCGTATGACCTCCCGCACGCGTTCAAGTTGGTGCTTTGCTCTAGTCACCAACATGCACTCGGACTGATCCTCTTGTGGGAAAGAATGGGCATGTACGAAGACGTGCTACGGTTTTGTATGGAGGAACACAATTCTGGCGGGACGTCGAGGGTGGCGAAGAGTTCGTCCGTAGGGTCAGGGTCTCCGCTATCGGCGCATATGGCCCGGCGGACAACCCACATTTGTAGCTGGTGCTGCGCTTCCTGACTTGGACTCCCGCGCTGCTGACGGCACAGGCGGATCTGGAAGCCATGCTGAGAGAGAAGAAATCATGTCACCGTTGTCAGGCGTGCAGGTGCTGAGTCGAAATGAGGTGGTCCGCGTCGGGTTCGTGACCAGACTGATGAGGTGAACCAGCGCTCGAATACTCCATTGAATGAAGATATCGCCAAGTTGAAATCCGGGCGCCACGTATTGTGAATGATCAACGTGAGCGAGTTTCGGATCTGCGAAAAGTGTCCGAGGATAGATCAAGTATCGCAAACTCATGACTTTCAAGGAACTTGATTCCACGAAACGTTTTGCCGACTCGGATATCCACTTACTAACTTCCCCCGTGGACAATTGGTCACCGAAGCCGCAGTGAGCGGCCCATCATTGATTCAGTAACAATTGCCGAACTCAGGGTTCACAATATTTCTTTTCAGTTTCACCCTTTTTTGAGGTACCTAGCAAAGGTCTCCGTGTGCCTAGTAGGGTTAACCATAAATCATCGCCAATTTTACAGCATCTCCAAGACTCCACTGGCAACAGCGCGCCTCCTTTGCATCCAATACTTTCCAACATGCCCGCGATCCATGTCAAGTTCTTTGACATCCTTGATGGCCTGAGTTGACCAAAGTAGAAGAATTCTACCTAGAGAGAGAGAAAGAAATTCATGAACATGCCAAGGTATTTAAAAAAAACAACTGCACGAACTTGAAGTTCACCGTCAAATGTTTTACGTCAGTATTCATTGTGGTGCCCAATGCACAATCCTCTAAAATTCTACCCCTCAAGAATCATCTGCGCAATCAACTGCTCGGAGTTGGGCCAAGAGAGTTTATCTTGCTTTTTCGTCGCTAATTCGATTTTCAAAAACCAAGGCGAAATCCAAAGTGTTGCCAATCAAGCTGACAGAGATGGCGTCCGAGTCCTACCTGAACTGAAGTACCTATCGTCTCGTCACGAGAATGTTTTGCCGTTTGACTCACAATTTTTCTGAAAGGGCACCTCAGTCTCATTGGCACGCCGCACTTAGAGCTTGAAAACAAGCTGACTGTCGATTATTCCGAATCGTGGAACAAGGATGAATTAACGCAAGGCGCAACTGAGATTGACGATCCCCCAGGGGCGCTAGACGAATACCTTAGAACGTGACTCCAGCGTTTAAATGCAATTCGAGACCAACCGTGTAGTGGAACGAGGCACCGCTTTGACCCACAGGAGTATCAACAGGCGAAAAGGCGACTCCGAAGGGCCGTTTCCGAACATCAATATATTATCGGTGCGTTGCTACATGGTTCTTTTTTCGGAAACTCGCTGTCAAAGCGTCGGCAACGGGCTTGTCTTGCGTAACCCAGTCATCGATTTTTTTTTCGTGCTCGTGGATGCGAGCGTGATGCTGACAGCTTCATAGCGGCCTTGAGGCCTCGAACAACTACCGTGACAGGGTGGGTTCTTTCTGTGCTGTCTGTGGACCGCTTATAATTACTTTGTATCTTGTATAAAGGTTCTTAATCTCGCTGGCTTTCGGAAAGCGTTGAGGAAATATGAGAAGATCACCAAGACTTCTGTCCTGGACGCCTACATGAAGGAGAGTGTTGGTCAGTGACGGTGGAACACTCAAGTATAACTCTTTGTAGGTAGAGCCTTCTGCTTTTGCTCTGGCGCTCTGGTAAGCGCTCTGATCAAGGAAATGGAACACCACTTTGCCATTCGATTCGGTATGTTCCTTCCATCCCCGGGAGTTATGGGAGTCGTGTATCACTCTTACATACATATGGACCTCGTATCCAGAGCGTGGCGACAGGAAGAAAGCAGTCGGCCGCCTTCGAGTTGGATCAACATCAAGAATGCACCATTTAAGTACACTCCGCTCTGGATTGTGGTAGGGGCTAGCGCTTCCTGCAATTGTGGCCGGCTGCTACCTACCTATTGTAGGAACCTCTTTTGGAAATATTCAGTGGTATCATTCTGAGCTTCACCTCATAGCGTTCCAGGAGCATATGCGGGAAACACTCCCATCATGGAATATCCTGCTTTATATTTACTCGGTTTTTATTATCCCTGTACTACTGGCCGCACTGGTTGGCATCAATATCGTTGCATGGGCGCGCAACAAGATCAACTACGTCTTTATCTTTCGTGTGTTGCCACTATCATGTTATGTTCTCCCTCTGCTGATAATTCCCTCAGAACTGAATCCAAAATCACGACTCGATTGCCGCGAGTACTTTGAGGTATGTTTTACACAGCGTACACAAGCGGCCTGATTTATGCGAAACTTCCGTCTTTCTTGTTGTGCATGCTGGCCTAGTACGCGTTCTGGTTCTCCTTGGCTCAGATTGGTCCCCCAATACTGTGGCCCTTGATTTGGCTCATTCCTTCGTGGTCATGTTCAATCCATTCCGCGTAAGCCCTTTTCCATCAGTTTCCAACCTTCCTCATTCTGGTCTGACATCGACCATGTCTGGACATAAAGTGTTTCATGTGGGGACGCGCTCGTTGGTGGGCAATTAAAAAAATAGCTAAATTCGCAGCTAGTGGGATGTATGAGGTCAAGGTTTGTCGCCAAACATCAGCGTGGTTAGCGGACGTCGTCCTCGGAGGATCTGGTCTCACGGCCATCATCCACCTCGTGTCGGCGGGCAAAGATCGCACTTCGGTCTTCAAAGTCAAAGACGTGCACGTCAAAGTCAGTTCGCTAAAGTTCAGTATTCGCGATTCGAAGCACGACCTGTTGTACAAAACGTTGAAACCTCTTGCGAGCGGCCTGGTCAAGCGGCAGATCAAGAAAGCATTTGCAGGGGCCATTAAGACCGGGTTGGAGTACGTCGACGGGCAGTTGGTTTCGGTGAGAGATCGGATGGAAGAGGCTAAGTCGAGCGACGAGTCGAACCTGCAGGTGTTGCAAGAGGTGAGTACGGTCGTGCATTTCAGTCCATCTGGGACTCATTTATCTTCTTCAAGTTATTCAAACAGCGCCAGGAGGAACAAAGCGTTCGGACGTCCGAGAGCAAGTCGCAGTTCAAGGTCGTTTCGAGCATTCGTTCGTCTGTGATCGATACTGGAACACCTTCAGGATGGGTCAATCGTGTCTCTGAAAGCGAGGAAGAGGCGGCCACGGGCAAGGAGTGGAGGAGCCAGGCGTACGTGACTTGTGCTCTGTCAAACGATTTGAAGGGCTGACGCGAACTTCTAAGATTTACGATCTTGTGAGGGTCATTCCGAGCGACCAGGAATGATGGAAACGATGTCTGTACGATACTGGATGTCTGAGCCCCAATATGTTTTAGTAAGATATGAAGTAGGTGAAATGCATGTACGTACCGAAGTCGCTGAATCTTGATTCTCTACTTCTTGAAACAAGTCGTCTGTGGTAGTCATTCACGGCGATCGGTTCGAGACGTCCTTGATGCAAGACTGACAGGGGATTGGCCTCGCAACGATTGGATACTAAGCCCTATTAATTTGGTTAGCGCCGTTATTTTTTATTTTTTTTTGTTTAGGTTACAGTCAACGTAATGTCAGTCGGCGAGTGTTCGCTTCCTATTTGGGAAGGACCCTTTTGTTCGCTGAAACTCGAGAGCTGTGATTGGAGGAGAGGACCCGCGAAAGCCTGTCGCGAAGAAGCAGTCTCGGACTTTACTTTGAAGATCTGAGAACTGACGATGAGTCCGTGTTCTAAGACTGAGGGAGGAGCTTGCCAAATTGACTTTCGGAAGCGACATGCCGTGTGCCACCAGACAGGCTAGATGGAAAAAGCAGTGTTGGTTTGCAGAGTACTATTATGTAGTAAGTACTTACATATGCTGGCCTCGAATGGTGAGTCTCGTGCATGGCCCAGAGCAAGGACAGAGTTGGAACTTACGGAGATGAGGTTGTTAAATCGCTTTCGGAAGCGACGGGCTCCTAGAGCGGGACCAGGTACATATATTATGGGCGGCCATCACTGGCAGACTCTATGACGAGTTCTTTTAAACTTTGTTGTGCGCTTCCGACGAGCGATGGAAGAATGAGACTCACATTGAGCTACCTGAAGTTCTGATTATCCTGACTGATCGCGTCGTTCAACACAATGAAGGTAGTAGGCGAGTAATAAGAGACGCGATCGAGTTGAGATCGGCTAAAGCAATCGCCGGATCTAAAAATGGACACTATCGATATTTGATGCCGTCCCCGTCCCAAACCAGGGATAGAATGTAATTTATTATTTCATTCGACCCTTGCATCGCTTTGCTCTCTCTAGTAGTACGCTCTCAGAGTCTCTCTCTCTTCTCCTCCTCCACCTTCAACTTCCATGACCAGAGCGCGGAAGACCACGTCGCTTTCTGTCAAGGACTTTGACCGTCTCACCGGCGGTGAGTCTGTCGACACTGGCATATCTCACGTCACTCCTTCCCCACAGTCGCTCGTTAAACCCACTGTCTTTTCTCAAACTTCGACTTCCTCAAAAACTCGCAAGGCTTCTTCGCTCCATCATCGCCTCTTTTCTCGTTCCTCGGCCACACCTGTACAACGCGAAGAAGAAAATGATCCGTCAGAGTGTCCCCAGGACGTTGCTTCCCAGACACCGCCGTCTACGCCTCGTAAAACGATGATGATGACAGGATGGCCCTTCTCCCGCTCGGCCCCCCGCAAGAACAGCCGTCCTACCGAGGACTCGGGGGACATCACTACCACTGCTGGCACTAGTCGTTCTCCTGTACGCATCTAGAATTCGACTTTCCCATGTTGTCAGCCTCGGCTTTGCTCACACATTCATTAGCAGAACGTCAAGGACCCTGGCAGTGGCATTCATGTTTCCTCTCACTCCTCGTCCCCGTACTATTCGGTTACGTCATTCGCCCCAACATCAACGTCAAGTCTGGGTTCGCTTGTTCCCACACACGAGTGCCTGTTCCATGTCGTGTCGCGGGATTTGACGGACGAGCAAACCAATACCTCTCACCAATATTCAGATTCGTCACGAGTCCCTACCTACTATGCTCCACCCTCGCGGGCGGCCATTACGACCCCGTCAGATCCAATCTTGACGGATGACGACAATGGTGGATCTGGTGCCCGTGGCAACCGCAGGATGGTCAAACGACATCTGCATCAGGATCAGGCTTCCGGGGCGTCAGAGCCAGCGACGACCCAGACGTCCTCCTTCGAACTTGGCACAAAAGAAGAAACGTACTCGCGGCGTTCCGTTGCTGCCACTACCGAATCCGAGATGTCAGACGAAGACCCCACGCCCCGCACTGAGACGTTTGACCCGACAGTGAAGTTGTCCCTGCCTGCTCTCGTTGCCACGCAGACGAGAGGCTGCCGTGTGCAGTGTTTAAACATTGATGTCCTCGCGTTGCGTCCAGCCGTCGGCGTCACACCTCACGCTCCCTCTGAAACCGAATCATTTTCCACTTCGACGAGCTCTGCCAGTGCCTCGTCATCTCCTAGGTCCTCTATCACGCGGCATAAATTTCCCGCGGCATTTCCGGCGATGAAGCCATCATCAGACACCGACGCTGGAACGTTCTCCTCAACACCACGCGTGCTTCCTTCTACCACGCCACCCAATCCACGTGTTGTTGCGGTATCCTCGGACAATGGCTCTTCGCATTCCAATTCTAATCGCAGTCCAGACGGCGTCACCATGGCATCCTCAGCTTCTATCGCGGCGTCTCCACGGTCCCGCAAACGGGCCATCTAGGCACCATCATGGTTTATCTGACGATACTTCAGTTAACGGATGTTTGGCTCGGGTATGATCCCTAACGGTTGCTTCATCTAATGCGCCTCACCAATCAATGCCAGTGATCTGACGTGCAGTCTTGTGTACTCATTTTCCAACCTGTTCTTCGTGGGGTGCTTCTACACCCACTTCTCACTGGGTTCTCCCAGCTCATCTGTAAATTCTCCAATTCATTCGGAACATTCTTTGTATGCTTCGCTTCTCGTCAACGTCACCTCATTTTATCAAGTGAAATCATCAGCTCCGAGTCCCATCAGTACAATTCAAAATTTCTTGACCTCAGCTTATGACCCTCAAGTACAAACAGCATGGTCGACGTGCGCTGCGTCTAACAATTGGGGATGGTACTTTCTCCTGGGCCCCTTTTTGGCACGTTTCGTGCAGTGCTTGAGGAGGTATAGGGACACGAGGCTCTCCGCACAACTTCTCAGTGTTGGTCATTTATATTATCTTTGTTCATTCATTTGAATCATTTCTCAGCACCTGGTGTATAGGCTGGGAAATACGGGATGGGGATACTATATTATCTCTTTTACTTCCGCTGGAGGAATCAAAGTAAGTCTGATTCAATGGCGATCAAAATGTTTGACGAAATTACGTGCATAACAGTGAACGCTATGTCCTCTGGTGTTTCATAGCAACCCTCAATTCGATATATGCGTATTTATGGGTACGCCCCTCTGCCTTCCTATGTTTCGAAACGACGACAGCATTTATATCTCAGGACAGACTGATGGACTGGGTGATGTGTAGACCAGGCACTCGCTATCCATTGCTAAGAGCCTAAGACCGCAGCTTCTCTACTCATCGCACATACCGGTACGTTACATTGACTTGATTTCTTTAATGCCACTAATGTTGTCCTAGTACTATTATTTTGCCATTGTGAGATCGGACACTCAACATTGCTCGTATCTCATAACAAAATCTCTTCTCAGATATCGACCTATGCATTCGGTTCGTGTGGCTGTCTTATTTATTCCTTGCCGAAGCGAATTTCGATCAAGGCATTTTTGTCGCTGCCATGCTGGAGATGTTACGGAGAGTGCAATGGAATTTCTGTTCGTGGTCTCACTCTCCATTTTTCCTTAGTGACCGTAACTAATGTGAGATATCATCAAACTGACTGGAGAACAAACACCTCAATAACATGAGACTTTACCGCGTCACGCGAGAGTTTCCTCTACCATATGAATGCGTTGTCGACACACTCGACGAGGAGGCACGAGCACACTTACAAATGAGGTCTGTGTAACATGGTCAACAGTTATATTTGGTTGATACCCTGATTTTCGAGAAAGCCAAGTAGAACATGCCTCTGAGAGGCACGTTTTCCATTTTCATCGTACTGCACTTATGCACAGGCACTGTAATATCACAATCTCGGAATCGTATGTCAGATTCCGGATGTGTTTGAACACGACACATCACGATGCAGGGTCCTTCAAATTGTTATTGACGTCGCGTTGATCTACATGGATCGGATGCGGTATCGGCGCGTTCAAGGTACCGCACGCATGCTAAATTGTTCGATCATGAAAATCACAGTGACTCTCAGGCTGTTTCCAACCAGACAATCAATCATGACAACATTGTACGAGCAACGGTGTCGTTTATTTCCATGATGACAACCGGTGGAACTCGCTCGGCATACTTGTGCCAGTACTGTTGCTTGAGGTGATTTTTCAATGTGAGATTTTGAGCGCATACTATTACTATTGCCGGTATACAGTAGCAGGGTTTGAAGCTCTGAGTCGCAATGGGTGGAATCCTTTCCATAGAATGATGAAAAAACAAACTGCGGTAATAGTATTTGCAGTGTATGTAGTCGTTGGTCAAGCGTTCCGAACTTGAGCTTGAACGCCTATTCACTGAATGCTCGCTCAGTCTCGCCAGCGATTGATGGTACATATTACTCAGGGGCATCGGATGCGACAACCCACCCAAACTTGCCTGCGAGGAGTCGGTGCCGGAACCCGAACATGATACATAGTCCTGGTTGCGGAGCACGACGAGTGCGTCATCATTTTCTTCTTCTGACTCTCCGTAAGTTTAGACGCTCGAGGCTGGTCGATTGAACTCACAACCTGATTCCTGTAGCTTAGTATGCCACCTTCGCAAATCCTCACCGCCCTCACTTTGCATTCTCGATCCGCACGCCAACTATACAACAACCTCCGCCAGTCACTCTCAGAGAGAAGACAAGAACTATCCTCGCCACTGGCAGACCAAGTCCTGCTCTTTGCCCTTGCCCCTTCAACGTCGACAATTCCTCCAGAGATTCTGTCTGACATCGCATCTACACTTACCCAGTTCCATCCTGCGCATGTCGGCTGCATATCTGCGCCACTATCCTACCGTCACCTGGGTTCGAGAATACGAAATGAACCAGATTCGTGCTCTCTTGCCTACGTATTCGTCAACGTTGTGTCTTTCCGCTCTACGATTTCCGGCAGACCAGAAGTACAAGTCGGGAGGTGGCGTTCTGCACGACAAAGAATGCAGGGAGCAGACTGGGCAACTCGACTCCGTTCATAGGATTCGCAAATGCGGATTTTCAGCGAGTTTTCCGGTTCTGATGGCAAGGTTAATTGGGAAGATGTTCAATGCAAATCAACCAAAAACTTGGCGTCAAGGCAAGCAGATGGCAAAGAGTTGCCTCATGCGTTGCGAACCCTCGAGTATGTTTGGTCCTTCTTAGTGACATTCCGTTGTAAACTTCAGTCTGCAGCCCATCAGCTGTGGACAGTATTCTCTACTTCTCTGGCAAGCAATCTGACGCGCTGGCGACCGTGTTGGAGGACGCGTTCCCGCGAGCAAACAAGGTCTGTAATCCGTTAGATCTGTCGGCCCACATCCCATCTTACAGTCTTGTCTACATCTGGTGTGTTCTTTCGTTCCATGTAGCTCTCTCTCGTCGCCTCGTCTACCCCGTTTATAACCGGTCGTCCTGTCACACTCTTCCACAATGGGTCAATCCTATCTGATGGGGCTGTTGGTATCGCGTTCAATCCATCCTCTTCACCTCCACCCGTGGTTGAGTTTTCCTTCCCACCGCTAGTCGCGCTGAGCATCAATCTAAGCGTTATGAGGTAATGAATGGTTCTTTAAATCTGTCAGGAGCTGATCTGCTCGCACTAGTTCTGAAGGGAATTTAATTCTGTCACTTGATAATCAGAATCCCACCAAATTATTGCTCACCGCCATCCGAGACCATGACCTTCCTTCTTCACACATGACATGTGTGACCAAAGAGGATGAGTTTTGTGTCGGTGTCATTGTTTCTTCAACTGAACAGGTACGCACAATGTCCGCTGCTAGATAACAAACAATGTTTCCATTCTTCTGTATCATCCAGATTTCCGAACTCCACCGCATCAATGCAGGCGACCCATCACGCGGAACTATTGCTCTCGACGCTGCGTCGTCGCTCAAGGAAGGGTCTATCGTTCACGTGAGTTGATCAGGTTCCCGGTGGTATTAGCATTGACTTGTCGCTTTGTCAACAGTTATATCAGTTGCACAGTGACACTGTGCCGGATGCCGCGACAAGCATTCAGGGTGGATTTCAAGTTCCTAACATCTCGCTGATCGTCGCCCCAGAAATGAAACCCTCAAAGTTTGAGGATAAAGATGCAGAGGGGACAGCAACAGATAGGGGTTTCTCGGTTGTTTCAAACGCTTTCCTCGCAGTTTCTGAGAATGGGTTCAACCTCTCGCGGGGAGCTCAAAGGACTTGGAAATGCACCCTTCGGTGCGCGAGACTATCATAGTAGTGATCGGGTCGGAGAAGAAAAAAACCCGGCAATGTCCGAACGACCGAGAACACCCGAACTTTTGGAAGGAACAGTACTTCGGTCTCCCGAACGTTGTCGACGTCGTTGAGTCACGCTCTCCGCAGCGCACCTCGTCATCAGGTGAGTTCGCCCCTTTTTCCAGCCCCTTTGTCTTTGACACAACCCCAGCGGCTTCTGCGGTCGTTTGCGACGGCTGTGAACATACCAGCGTCCGTCAAAACTACACTCCCGAACGGTCTCACCGTTGCAACAGAGTCCCATCCACATGCGCAGATGGCTACTGTAGGCATTTGGATAGTCCCGGGCTCTCGCGCGGAGACCAATAAAACGAATGGGACGGTGCACTTTTTGGAACATATGGCATCTAAGGGAACAAGTCGGAGGAACCAACACGCGCTCGAGCTGGAAGCGAGAATCTCGGCGCTCACCTGAGCGCGTATACTTCGCGCGAGCAAACCGTTTACTATGCCAAGAGCTTCCACAAGGACGTTTCAGTCGCTGTCGATATCATCAGCGACATACTTCAAAACTCTAAGCTTGAGAATGCTGCGGTCGAGCGCGAGCGAGACGTCATTCTCCGTGAACAACAGGAAGTCGACAAGCAACTTGAAGAAGTTGTCTCTTTGACCACCTACACTCTGTCGCATTTCAAGGTGTGTCCTCTCTCTCCTCTGTCATGCTATTGCCAACATTTCGTAGGTCAACCCCTTGGCCGGACAATCATGGGCCCCAAAGAAACATCTTGTCCGTCAAGCGCGATGACCTTGCGAATTACATCAAGACCAACTATACCGGTCACGGGTGATCGCATGGTTTTGGTTGGCGCAGGTGGTATTGACCATCAGGAACTTGTAAAACTCGCCGAAAAGCATTTCTCTTCTCTCCCTGTCTCTCCCAATTCCATCTCTCTTGGTCGTCTTGCCCACTCTGGTTCTGACTTCATTGGCTCGGAAGTTCGCATCCGTGATGATGACCTTCCGTGTGCGCATGTTGCTATTGCTATCGAGGGCGTGGGTTGGAGTTCCCCCGACTATTTCCTCATGTTGGTGATGCAATCGATTATGGGTAACTGGGACCGTTCGTTGTGGGCCTCCCCGCTTTTGTCTTCTCGGCTCTCCCATATCATATCTTCCAACAACCTCGCCAACAGCTTCATGTCTTTCTCAACGTCTTACTCCGATACTGGCCTATGGGGCATCTACCTAGTGTCAGAGAACTTGATGAATCTTGACGACATGGCTCATTTCACACTCAAAGAATGGGCCCGCATGTCTATGGCGCCTACCGACGTGGAAGTTGAGCGTGCTGAAAGTCAACTCAAAGCAGGCCTTCTTAGCCTAGACGGGACCACCGCTATCGCTGAAGATATTGGCCGACAGTTGGTCACTACTGGTCGCCGTATAACGCCTAAATCGAGAATGCCGTCGACGCTGTTACTTCGGAAGAAATCAGGCGCGTTGCACAGAAATATCTCTGGGACAAGGATGTACGTTCACTCCCCCTTTTCCCGCTCATATATGTAATTCCTGGATACTGACGCGCTTGAATAGATTGCGATCGCAGGCCTCGGACCCATTGAGGGCCTCCTTGACTACAACCGTATGCGGGTAGACATGGCGTCAGTGATTTACTAATGTAAGGTAATCCTTCGTCACTCTCACCATAATGTCGATGAGCCTGAGGCTGAATCGTACCTCTTGGTACTCAGCGGTGATAAACCACACCTTTACAAGGACAGCTTCGAGGTAAACGAGCCTGCCTGACGCCAACAGGTCGAGTGGAAGTCCTTTGTCTTTAAAGGGTGATTTCTGCCGTTCCTCGAACTTGCTTTTAGAGGAAGGGCGGATGAACGAGGATTCGGGGGAGATGGCGACGGTAACAATGCCATGGTTGACGACGCGCTTCCGCAGGACCAACAACTGCCGACATTGTACCACTCGGATACGCGCGCCAAGTCAAAGAGTTCAAGGACGTGGAGCATCAGAGGGGTTCCACGTTACGCGTGTCTGCAGGCAGCAGCCAGCTGATACATTCATCCCATCTGTCGACGGTACGTTGTCGCTCACACACTCTGACACTGTCACGGTCTCCCCTTTATATCCCACCTTGTCCTCCGAGCCCATGACTTGAGCCTACCGCAAGTCAGCTATGTACGCGGCAACACGGGGTGATTCAGAAACCACGAGCAGTGGGCGGACCAACACGGATAGTTGTTCCTTGCCGAGGTGAAGGAGCATTGGTTCAGGGCTGTTTGTGGGTGGGGTTGGTTTGCCATGGGCCCCGTCGCGGTGAGTGTATGTTTGGGAGGGGAGAGTATCATGGTGACGATGGTGACGCTTTAGAGATTTGGGGATAGAACAATGATGTCTCGTCCGCCTTGTTATGCATGCGACCGTCGATTTGCTGTTGGAAAAAAAACAAGCTACACTCTGCGTATGGAGAGTACGTCAGACTGGACGCGGGGACCTGGGAACCTGGCATATTTGGTCTGCTCATGCGATTACTTGCTATGAAATTGGGGGTAACGGCTTCGAAATCTTGCAAGACGCAGATCCCATATATGTTTCCGAGGGTTTCTTTGTAGTATGTGTATCCGATGATGTCCGTGACGGTAACGAAAATATCTAATGGCTTTTGCTCGTTGGGCTCCCTGATCCGGGCCTACGTATATGTATCAACAGAAGGAAAGCTTTTTTTAGGAAATCACATGATGAAGTTCAGGCCAGCGAGCGACCTTGAACAGATCCTGCATCCATCCCTTCGTGCCGCTACCTTGCCAAGGATACCCAGTTGTACTGGAGTGTCCGCCGAAAACATTCCAATCACGGTCCTCAACTCCCTAATGTTGGTCACCGGTTGCTGCAAAACGGTATCAGTAGTACTGTTTTCGAGCCCACCCCCGAAGCTATTGTTTGCCCCTTCCGAGTCGTCGGAGTCCCATCGGTGCGTCTTTGTCCGGGAGGGATTTTCTTCCTTCTCTTCAATTCGTGGTGCACGATTTACAACTGACTTTTCGGCTGTGCACAGTACGTGAGGTCATGAAGAAGGGTAAAATTTGGTAGTTCAGTTATTCACCGGTCTCTACACAGTTTGGTTGGGAAACGCTGCTCGTGGTGGACGCATTGATTAAAGGGATAGCTTCGTGACCAGGTAAAGTACACATCAATGTCAGTTCACCTCTACTTAGACGCATCCGAGTCTGAACAGAACGTACTGTAATCATTCACAGTGCTGAAGTCCATTTGAATCGACGCGATTTGGGAGTGATTACAGAGACAAATGAAAGGTGAAGCTGATCATTTCCAAGCATTCTGCTGGCCTGACATACGATATGTACCATTCTTGTGACAAGCCAGGGTTGTGTCACCTCTACCCGACCGGGTGAGCACCGAGCAGTGCATTCCCGACCGGGTATTCTTCGTCTGAAACTCAGTGAATTACATATGTGGTTTGTTCACTCGCGGTCGGGTAAGTCGAACCATAGTCCCGACCCCTTTTCCAGGATCTCATTCGTATATAAGGCGACCATCCGGGTCCCATGTCCTCAGCATCTCCTCCGAGTCTCCTCCTCTTCTCTTGCGATGTTTGGTGACTCGGACAGTGAGCCCACTACGTCTGCCGCATCCGCTGGCCATAAACGAGGTGCCACGACTGCATTACAGCTGGGACCAAGGAAAAAGCCGTCTGTAAGAACCTCCATAAATGCGATCACTACTGACCGCCGTCTGCGGCCTGCAGAACTACGCAGGATCCACTAGTCCACCATGGACGCCATTTCGGGAGGGCGGTTCATGCTTTCTGCAACGTCCAGACGTTGATCACCAACGGTCTGCAGGTCATGGCTGATCAAGACGCCGAACCTTCGGATCTACCGACAGCAGCGTATGTAATACACCCTTCTAGAATTGATCTCTCACTGTATTTTACTACCAGGGAACGGAAGGAGTATGCAGTATTCAAGGAGCTGTTGCGAATTCCTGGGCTCGAGGCCAGGTTAATGGCAGCGTCGAATGAAGAAGTCATTCACTTCGCCGACCTGGTAAGTTGCATCATTATCATTATTAGATGGTAGGGACTTCACCACATCGTTCACTGGCAGATTCAAAAAGGCGCAAACGGTGCGAGGGCAGACGACACCAAGGGAATGAAGAGCGCGATTATTGACTGGATCACCCCGAAGGGCCAGTCACTCAACCCCCACATCCCCCGCAACGTCAAGGCTGGGCGCGGTTTTAATCACGAACGTACTGGCGCATTATTATGTCCGGCCGGGCTTGATTGGGCCAATACCGAGTGCGTTTCGCGTCGTCGCACTAGTCTCATAGCTAACCATTTAATATAGGACGAAGACAAAACTTGTCAGTGGTCAAATACAGGTCGCTGGAGATCAGTGGCCTGTATTTCTTTACGCAAATTATACATATGATGCAGAGGACCCCTGGAACGGGCTCCTCCGGAGTGGTCTCCTCGTTTCTGTGGGTATTCGGATTGACCTTTCGCTATTGTACCACTAATCTCTACGGCTAGGCGTATAAGCATATTTTCACTTCCCCGAGCTCTGTGGACCAAGAACCCAAGGCGACCCGGTCTGGAAACGCCCGTATTCATGGTATGCGGTCTGTCACAAAGGCCTCCCTTGCGTACGTGTCGACTCAGGTACGTGCTTTGAATGAATCCATCGTATCATTATTATTATTAACACTTTGAAAGGCGCGTTTCGCATTGACATCCGCTCAAGTGTTCTCTCGCACTGACCACGTGACCGATTCAGAGCGCTTTTATAATAGCATTCTTGAATTGTTGGATGACCCTGATGAAAGAGATGAGGTCGATCAGCTACTGACATGGTGGAATCGGTAGGTTTTTACTCTTCGATTCCAGACTGTTGTGTGACCAGAATGAAAAAGTCAGATATTCCCGCTCTATTCGGACATTGAGCGGCTTCCGTCCAAAAACAGTGCGCTTGCGAGGATACGCCTGAAGCGGGCAGAGTATCGGGAGAGGGAGGCGGCCATCGTGAATGCTTGATGTCGCGGAATCATAGGTGGGGCTCGGAAGAGAGGACATTCTCGAGGTTGATTTCGAGTGATAGGAGAAAAAGTCCTCTACATATTGCTAGTATAGATATATGACTGTTATTTTTAATACATGAATTATGTGTCAAATCCCAAAGCAAGCTCGGATTTTTGTGCTCGTCCTGTAATACTGAAGTGATTCAATGGCCAGAGGGCTCGTTGTTGTTGGTTGTTGTCAGTAAGAGAGTGCACGACAAGAGGATACAGGCATGACATACCTTGTCTCAAATAACATCATCAGTTCTACTTTATCAAGTAGAGTCATCCTGCAAGAGGTATACTACTCTGTCAGTATCAGGTCAGGAATAATAGCAGTGGTAAATATGATAAAGAGAACTGAAAAGTTATTAATTACCATTGAGGGAACTCCATGATGCAACCATTGTAGTGTGCTCTAGGGATGAGTGGTCTGCCCCAGAAGCAGATTGGTTGGAAGCACAGCAATGTGTATAGGTGTGCTAAATGTGATCAGGATGGTCAGGAGGATGGTTGATGTCAGTTGTATCAGCAAGATAACATATGATGATAGAGGATTCAAGTACAACATACCTGATCTCAAACAACATTGTGACAGCATTGGATCTTACCATATCAAATAGAGTGATCCTGGAGGAGGTGTAGTTCATTCAAATCTGGCTAGATATATATCAATGGTAAATATGACAAACAAAATCCAAAATCTATGAGTTACCACTGAGGGAACTCATGCAAGTATTGTCAAGTACCCTTGACATAAGTGATCTGATCCAATCAGTGCATTGCTTAAAAGCATAGCAAGGTAAATAAATGTGCTGAACATGATCAAAACAGTCAGGATGCCAGGTGATGTCAATTGTATCAGCAAGATAGCATATGATGAAGGGATGCAAGTACAACATACCTTATATTGAACAACAACATGACAGCATTAGGTCTAGTATATTGGGTAGAGTCATCCTACAAGAGGTACAGTCCATCAATATCTGGTCAGATATATAGAAATGGCAAATATGTCAAACCAAGTCAAAAAGTTGGGAATTATCATTGCTGGAACTCATGCAAGTATTGTCAAGTATCCTTGGCATGAGTGATCTGATCAATCAGTGCATTGCTTAAAAGCATAGCAAGGCAAATAAATGTACTGAACATGATCAAAACAGTCAGGATGCCAGGTTGATGTCAGTTGTATCAACAAGATAGTGCATGGCAACACAGAGGAAGCACGCCATACCTTATTTTGAATATCATCATGCCAGCATCAAATCCTTTTAATCAGCTTGGACAATCCTGCAAGAAGGCACAGTCAGTCAGCATCTGGCTAGGCACATAAAAATGACAAATATGAAAATGAAAATCAGACAGTTGATGATTTGCCATTGCAGGAACTCATGCAGGCATGGCCAGGCACCCTTGGAATGAGTGGTGTTTGCTAGGTACATAACAATGACAAATCTCACAAAAGAAAATCAAATAGTTGTGAATTGCCACTAGGAGAACTCATGTAAATATTATAAAGTGCTATCAGGATGAGTGATCTGCTCAATTGTTGCATCACTTGAAAGCATGGGAGGTGAAGTAAGCATGTCAAAAGTCATCACAGGTGACATGTCAGTCAGGATTTCAACAAATGTTCTATGGCTATACTATTCATTATCATACTGGTGGTCTGATTATCATTACTGTCTAATATCTCCAGCCATATCTGACTTGATAAATGGGGCCATCAGAATGATATATGAGGAGGTAGATGATAAATAAGGAAATTGTAGACAAGGTTTGGTCAATTTTTCACCATTTCCCTGATGGTAGTGTTGGTCTTACGTTTCTCCAAGACACCCGAACCCTTCCGGGTAGCATCGACCGACTCGTCCACTGCAAAGAAAGCGTCTAGCAAGATACCTCGGAGGACATTGTGATTAAAGGGCATAGTCTCTGGGTGGCGGCGGTCATCGACAATGGCATCATAGAGCTTGCGTACAAATGGTTGGAGGGGCTGGAAGTAGGGAGTGAATCGGTCCACCGGAACGTGGGTAGAAAGCTCTCCTGTCTTCACACTCCAGAGAGTCACGACCTGATGGATCGTTTTGCAGTTCGCCCACGCCTCCAAGCACGTAGTGTTGATAGGAAGAGGTTTGGTCTCCGGGCCTGTGTATAGTACACAAATCCAAATGAGAACGTATATAATTGATTCGAGGTCGTGCTTCGGTTGGTGGATAACATCGGGTTTGTTGGACCCAAAAGCACTCAATATGTCGAGGGCCATGAACGGAATTGTGCCCTAGACGCGGGTGAGATCGATGACCCATCAAAATACCGACGTACGTACAGTTCGTACACCATCAGACACGGTTGGCTCTACGTCCGTAAACTTGGCGTAGTCGAAGTCAATCAGGAGACCCCGACGATAATTACGGTCTTGTAGTATTTTCTCCCTCTTGAAGAGCAAGGTTCGAGTTGCGGGATTGCTCGCTCGAATCGGCCATCGCTGCTTGCTATAATTGAAAACGTACATCAACAAGTTTCTGATGCTTATGTCTCGGTGGAGAATCCGGCACTTCGAGACGAGTAGTTCGTGGACTAGTTTGTTTGTCAGTACTGTTCAGGTCATGTAGGGAGAATGATACCCACCGTCAACGATGTCGATGAGGACACTGATTAGCTCTTGAATGCAGGAAAAGTTCTCGAACGGTATACCAACGGGTTCGAGCAGCAAGCGGCGATGGATCCGAGTTTCGGGACGTTGTTTTTCGGGCAAATGGGTTTGGATATGATCTGGTCTGCGTATAGCTGTAGAGTCCTCTATTCCCCCTATCTTGACTGTCCATGCGACGGCCAGAGTCGGAAGCCCGTACGTCAAACCGTTCTTTTTTATCCGACTCAGCACCTGCTCCTCGGTGGTGGCCCGGGAACTGGAGACCCAAGAGGCTTTAACGACATAATTTTTGTTGGTCGTGGGTTTTCTGACGGAAAAACACAGAGTACCCCGTCCGCGGATCAGGTCGCTGCTAAAAAGAAGAGAAGTGATGATATATGTCACTTTTCCCACTTGAATTGTCGGAGTCACAGAAAGAGGCTGTGGCAAACGAGCAATGACCCTAGAAAAGGAGAGCGTAGGATCGTAACCCACAAGTTCCCCGGGCGCGAAGGCTAGCGCGCAAAGTACACGAAGAAAGACGTCGCCACGACGGTGGATAGGATAGGAGCTCGAGTGCACGACGCCGGCGCGGTCGAATAGGTGGAGGCGAAATTGTAATCGGGAAATGGATAATGCGATAACGAATCGACGGTCGGGTTGTGCCACGAAAATGGCATAGGCTTTTCTTGTTATTTGCCTGCGCAAATAGGGATTATCCTCTGAGCTAGTGAGCTCGAGGAAAGCCACGACGTGACGCCATGAATACGAATCACCCGAGTCGAAAGGATCTTTCTGGAGCAGTGCGATATCCGGCTTCATCTTCATATCGATCTCTGTCCGCGCGGGTTTCGTGGCGAATTGAGAAGACCAGTGACGTTGCACGTCTGCTAGCACTCGAGTTTTTGACCTTGTGTGTGACCCCGCCGAACGTGAAGCCAGGGAGACGCGAACAGACGCAAGTATGCGATTGAGCCACGCCGCCACCTTTTCCTCCTCCGTCCCAGGTTTCGGGATATAAGTGCCCACCTCAACCTCACTCACGGGATTCTTGTCGGTGTCCTGTACCGTCCTCGTGATAGTGAGACTCCGATCATTCGCTTCATTGTCTTGATCTTGTGATAGATCATTCTCTGGTATCTTATCTCCCTCGCTATCAGGAGTAGTATTTGCAACTTCCTGACGCGCAGAATTTGTTCGGAGTCGAAGGATGTGGGGGATGAAAATCGGCTGCCAACAGCTTGTCCCGGTATCGTAAAGGTGAACCTGGTCGTCTTTTAAATCGGAGAGTTCTGGAAGTTCAACCCTTGTTTGTGATTCAAACAGTTCGTATAGATGCAAAGCGTAGTGTGAGTCGCCGCTATTTGGAGTCCATTGTGGTTCTTCGAGGGCAGCACCGATTAACTCGTTATGAAGATCCTGGTCCAGTGCTGCAGCTTGGTGAAGTCTCACAGAAGTGGGTATCGATGCGGTTTTCAGGATATATGGGGTAAATGACATGGTTGTGACTGCATTCCTGCGAGGCGGCGTGGTCGTCATCGAACTGAGGGGGCTGGGGATGGATTTTGAGGGTGGAGGGTTGGAGTGCTCACAAAGTGGCGTGTTTCACGAAACAAATACATACTCCGCGAATGACAGTTCAACAGATACATCCAAGTTAACGGGATGGTGCTTTTGTATGAGGGAGTACTATTGTGTGAGGGAGTAATAGAACTGTTTGTTCCAGTACTTATTGAGCCAAAACTCGGTGCAAAGCTCATAACTAGTGTGGACGCTGAGGCGCGCATCGGCTGTCTTACCGAAGCGTGGGATAATCTGTGCAGGTGAGCGGAGATGAACCAAGGGAACCACGTCTCCGACACGCGAACCGTCCCTTCTCGTTGCGCGTTTTAGAGAGTGTAGACCCGACGCGGCGTCGATTGCAGGGGAAATGTTGAAACGTTGTACGTATGCGAGAAATGTGTTGATGCCAAGCACGCGAAAAACTAGGCGTAGTTGAACGACTAAATGCCCTATAATTTGAATCCATCATGAAGTCAGCAAGACGGGAAAATGTACTATATGAGCGCACCATTCAAGCCACCGGCAGGCCAGTTACTAGTGGCTGTCGGGCTGATGATCGAACAATCGTAACGTCCAGAGGGATAGCGCTGCGAAGGGGGAGCGATGATAAGGGTTTGAGGAGGTTCCACTGATTCGGAATCGTGCCAAGTCCGTAATTGTACTCGTATTTTCGACCAGATTTGGATCTTCTGCGTCGGAAGGATGGAACGAGACACATTCGGTCTCTGTCCTGTTATGTCATGGGGTTCGCTATTTGAACAGCGGTCCAAACATCCATTGATGGCGTCATGCAGGTCAGGAAGCTTGAAGTATTCTGAAGCTTCGATGATATTCATGCTGAAAGAGGGCTTAAGACCGACGTGGATGGCTGTGGTAGGCGAAGCAAATGTTCGCAAAGGGAGTGGAGTTGCGGGAGAGATGTCGTTGGCTAGCGCAGTAGCAATTTGGAAGTAGTCGATGATTTTGCGTTTCGGAGAGTTATAGAGGGACAAACTGAGGGTCTCTTCGTCTGGTTCATGCTCCTCCCCATCCCCGTCTTCATCTTCGTCTTCATCATCGTTGTCCCCGCAGCCGCCAGGCTGTTCCCGCCTGAGTGTCGTCGCGATTCGCGTTGCGAGGTCGAAACGAAAGCACTTATCTGCACGGTCAAGGTGGCGAGCGATTTGAGAGTAGTAGTTTTGGTTGTTGCCAGCACGTGCAGGGTTCTTGACTTCGGTAACATGAGCGTGTTCCGTAACGTCTGCACTCCATTGCATCGCGGCACCCGAGTCCCGAATGGAAGGTACAACGTGCTGGAGAAGCTCTAACTTAGGAATATTGAAGTGTTCCGAACGGGCGCCGGCAGCAATGATAGAATTTTTGTGGCCGTGAAAAGTCTGCAAAGCAACATCCAACTGATCCAAGGTATGCTCATCGAAGGAGGGCATTTGAGCAATGTATCGGAAGTCCATAAGCGCCCGGATGGCGGTGAGAAACCGCGGCGGAACTCCGCCAGCGATGACGCCAACAATATACCTCTGCATAGAACGGTGGTCGCGACCCGTCACCTGTTTCAACTTAGAGACCCCCTCCTTGAACGAACGATATCCAACTGGCATCCGGATGAGACTAAAGCGATAGTCAATCTCAACATCACCTAAAACGGTGATGCACCACTTCAAATCATGATCGAAAAAGCACCTATGAAAATGATGCAGTGGCTCCGGTTTCAAAAATCTAGCAGGACTTGATAACGGCCAGTCCACCCAGAAAGGAACATCGACACCATTGAGGCCGTACGACTTTGCAAATTTGAGGAAGTTGACGTAGTCGTCGGGGTGGCAATTAGAGCATATCGCGTGGATTTCGCTTCTGGTCTGATCGGGAGTACGGGGGGGATGGAGAAAGCTATCACCGAACTGGTTGTGTGTTGCAGTGGAAATTGGAGACGTTTTAATGCTTGTGCCCGAGACTAAACTTTGTTCCGGAGTGTCAGCGATAAAGGCGACGAGGGGAGTGTAACAATGCCGCAGATTACCAACGGGGTCACTCATCATGACACCGATAGTGGCGGCAATCTTCAGAGGTCGCAAGACGATATCTAGACAATAGTGGAATAAACGATCAGCCAGAAGCCCACGAACTCTTGATTTCTTGTGAACAAAGGAAGGGACTGGTAAGAGGGCAAGAAGGAGGTGAGCATGGAGGGAGCCTTTACTACGAATATCAGCATCAAGATTGGCGAGACTGATCAATAATGGATGTGCCATGCGATTTCCGGAGATGGTGGAGATATTTGTTTTATCCGAAGACAAAGTAACACCCAATAACGTGGCACCCGCTGGCAAAAGGTCCTGAAGAGAAGTTGTAAGGCTCGACAAGTAGTATAACAGTGACCTTACCTGTAGTTCCCAAGCATGATTACCAGAGAGCCAGTCCTCATAAACACGTACTGCCCGCGCAGCAGTGGACCATACCTTACGAGGAACAAAAGAAATTCCATGTTCGAAGAGCGGATGGCTGAGTAGAGCCTGAAGGCACTCAATTGGATCCCGATGATATAAGGTCACTGGGCGTTTCGTTGAAACGGACGGATGGAGTGGTAGAGATTTCCAGCGGGGCCCCGACGGCAACATCTCTGTGCGCAGGCGTAACTGCCTCGCGGACCGAAAGGAAATCGGGAGTGTCTTTATCTGGTCAAATACGACCCAAATCAGTTGAAAGAGAGGATTCAGAACAATCTAGATACTGACCAAATCCAACGACAAAAAACCATCGATCGCAGCCATGCTGAGACCCGAGCGTAACAACCAGGATCCTAGCTGCCAATCCTCTCGTGAAGCAAACGGGTAAAACAGGTTTCTCTGGCGTTCTGGCCCGTATTGATCGGAAACGAATTCGCTCATGAACGTCTTGCCTCCGGGGAATGCCTGGGGCACGCGTGGATGGTATTCGACATTTGTAGGGAAGTTCGGGTTCGAGTTAGAGTCAGGGAGTGGATGCGCTTCAGATGAGTTGTCCAAATCAGAATGCATGTGAAAATCCTCCCAGTCCCCACTTAGATCGGGCAAGTCATCGAAACGAGCGTCGGTAGACGGGGGCGACTGACGGAATGATTGGACTGCTCGAGGCCTGGCATCGTCAACTTCTTGAACTAACGTGTCCGAGTCAGCTCGGATTAAGGACCCGCATGCGACCGAAGGCTGATTTAAATGCCGAAGGACGTTCGTTTCGTTCGAAAAACGTTTGCCACAACCTGGGCAGAACGAGAGCTTTTCTACACGCCTCAGTCTCTTCCTTGCTTTAGGCATGATGTAGTAGCAATTTGAACTTTGCGCAAGAGGCACAAGGAGCCACGGGTACACGTGCTAGCACGTGATCGGTGGGCGATTCAGAATGGGCATGCGCATTGCACGGAACGCACATGAATTCATTCAACACTAGTAGTATCATCGACCCACAAAAAATATGATCGGCGCACTTGCATCAAGTATCTGACTGCAGGGAGTAAATACAAATGAAGACGACTGCGTGACTTCTGTCAATACGTGCTGCACATACAACGAAAACCTTGGTACTACCTAGACAAATGTGTGCAAAATCGTACCGTGACTATGCAGAGAACTTGGAATAGACCGCAGCTTCAAGCAATCAATTCAGGGTTTACTTCGTGTCGCAACTGGCCCAGCAGAGGCCTATCGTACGTTCTTCATTGTAGACAACGTACTCGCTGTGCGACAACGGTGTGAATGTGGCGGATACGGTCGCGAGGACTCGGAACACTTGTTACGTTGAACGGGACCGTGACAGTGTGACCTACATGCGGCGACGTGGGAAAAGGGAGTGAGTGAGGTTATATATATTACATAACTACCACCCTAAGAGATTTTCCGAGCTCGCCTAAGCAGCTCGCGGACTCAGACAGAGGCTGAGGTTATAAGACTTGGTATAGTATCACTGCACCTCATGCACATGACTCAGCCATCCTCCCCCGATCCTGTCAACTCCTCCGACTTCTACCGTTTAACTCCCAAGCAAGAGGTTATGGAGCCGAGTCTAGAATGTACCTTCGATCAGCCTCCAGCTGCTCATCAGGTGTCTAACCATCTATATTAATGTTTTCTTGACGAGCTGACTGATTTTGCTCGAGTCCAGCATCAATCCCCCAGTCAGAAAATACGGGTTCCCCAAAATTCTTCCGAAGCCAGGCTCCTAATAGCCACCGCACGAATCGATTACCGTATACGCGTTATCCAAAAACATCTCGCAGACCATTTGGTGCAACGCGACCGATTACACCTCGAGTATAATCGCTTGCAAATCGAGCAGGCTAAACAAAATGTTGTGAACGCGGAGTATCATGTCGGGCAGGTACGACTTGCAATCAGGAAAAGCGGGCACTATACATCGCTCGCTTGTTCGGCTCTACCTACCGAGGCCACGAGTAGTTCTGCAAATCGTAAGTTCTCCCACCACGCTCCCCTCACATAGTGGGGTAACATTTCGACGCAATAAGCGTGTAGCCCGACTTGCAAATTACGCGATATGTATAGGAACCCCGAGGTGGGCCCGAGAATAATATGAGGCCTGATCAAGGAGTGGGCCCGAGATGCATTGAGAGCGTAGAATACGGACGGGCCCACATGCCTACCGTGAGAGTGACCACGTACCATACGCCCAGGCCCGTCGCCGAGAGTCAGTCCGACTTCGTGATATTCGGTCGGGCCCGGAAGGATTGACAGCGGAGGATGCGGACGGGCCTGCCCGCCGAGATGGATCGCCAGTCGTACATTACGCTCGGGCCCACCTGCCTACAGTGACAGTGACCTCGTACCATACGCCCAGGCCCGTCGCCCAGAGTCAGTCCGAGTTCGTGATCTTCGGTCGGGCCCGGAGAGATTGAGAGCGAAGTATACGGTCGGGCCTGCACCCCGACATGCATCACGAGTCGTATTTGACGCTCGGGCCCGAGGGATTGAGAGCGCAGAATACGGACG
>JBBPOM010000298.1:0-31878 GCA_038091455.1 Leccinum uliginosum
GACCTACCATTGTAAAGGGCTTACAGGTGCTTAATATTATTATAGAATTTGGCTTTATTGACAAGGCATGACAAGGCATTATCAGAAGATCTGCAGTCCCGTGATGATCTGATTCTGGAAGGGCCAGTGATGGCATGGCCATACCACTCACTAAACACTCTTTGTCACTGAACACCGTGAATCTTGATGTGCTCAAATCTCATGGTGTTGGATCAGATACCACGTATATCGTCCTGTGATGTCCTCAGGCATGTTTTTGCTCATATGTTTTCTTTTTTTAAGCAAAATCTTTCCTGGCGCAGAACCTTTTCAAAGGAACATGGGAACGCTGCATCCTTCTGCTGTGAAACGGGGGTGTGCACTGAGCAGCCAAGCTGGCGTTCAAGCTGATTTGATGGATTGTGGACCTGGCATTGATTTGTACCGCAAGGCTTATGTATGGTGTGGGACCGTTTTTCTTGGCACTCCCCCCAAATCCTTCACTGGTAAGTTTGTCCGTGCATTCGTGACACCCATTTACTCTAGTCGTTCTTTAGTCGAGCTCGACACCGGTTCTAGGCAAGTATTTTTCGTCGGTGCCATCGACTCTCGCCTTATTCGACCCAGCGACCTCTTTGTTCCAGCATCGAATGGCGATCAGAACTGCAGAAGCCACCGTAACCTTTGGAATACCGCTTCGTCCAGGACTGCCATGGACCTCAATGAAGATTTTGCGATATATTTTGTGGATGGTACGTTTGTCGCAGGTAAACAATACATGGACAATGTAACCTTTGCTGGTTTCACCGTATGTTTTTACTGTTTGCGAACATCATCATTTCTGACCAATGAGTAGGCAAACACTCAGACCATCGGATCTGCAACAACATATTCTTCTGGAATGGCGGTATCTGAGTTTGGTGCGGATGGTATATTGGGATTGGCTCTCCCGTCTCTCTCAAATTTTCAGGATGAGAGCCCCCTGCTTCACACGCTCTTCAGTGAAGGAAAGCTGCCTCAACCTGTGTTTTCACTCAAGATCACAGATAATGGAGGCGAGCTGTACGTCGGTGGAATGAACGAGGCACTTTACATTGCTAGTAGCCTCGCCTTTACTCCTGTAACCCATGCGGTAAGCGTAAACGACAGGTGGTAATGGATGCATACTTAGATTATCCTTTCAGAAATATTGGCAGATCAAGATAGATAACATTAAAGTTAATGACGAGATAGTCTTGACAGATGTATTCGCCAGACTCGACACTGGTGCCCACTTCTTATGGGGTGATCAGTCTCAAGTTTCGGCTCTGCACCAGGCACATGGTGGTAAGGCCGTCCAGGATGGTTACTACAGCTGTGAGTTTCGATCGAATTTTTTACTTTGAATTTTTGATTCACCCCTCTAGTCCCATGTGATTCCTTTCCTTCCCTGACTTTTACCATTGGTGGGAAGTCATATTCAATACCGGCGAACATCCTCAGGCAGGCACAGGTTGAGTCTGGCTCGACTGATTGTTTCACTGTCATTGCGACTAACTCGAACATCCGTGAACTTAAAGGTGAGATCCTCCTATTCAACATATCCTCTTCCGTTTTCAGATCCCCATTAAACCCGACCAGATTATTGGATATTCGGGACCATCTTCTTCCAGCAGTTCTATACCGTGTTCGATTTCAACAGCCAATCACCACAAATTGGAATCGCAACGCTTGCTGATTAACGGCCGGTCACCAGTCTACTAGCCTGAGGATTTGCCATTACTGTAGTATTTCAGTGCAGTAAAAGCTGGCTAAATGAGTATTAGATCATTAAGTTAGTAGAAGCTAAGACCCAGAGTTCCAGGTTTAGCCTTTCCAAAGTCTGCTCCCACTTACGACCACCGTCTATATTCCTGTACTCATGAGGTCCCGTTCGTTCCTGGCACAAGCTATTGTAGCGGCGGTGTTCTTTGGCTCATTTTTCAATACAATGACGATTCTCCATCACAGAGGCGAGTCGCTGCTGACTACGACGCTTGGAACACTGAAGGCAGCGGAACATCATTCGCTCGCACAAGAGCGCTCATATACGCCGAATGAACCTTCGCCTCGAACAACCGAGGGAGGATTCGCGTTGCAGATTGACCAAAGGCGAGCGTGCTTTGATAGTCGGCAAAAAAGCACTATAGAGGGAGCCGTGTCGCACTCCATAACATAGAGCTACAATCCCTTGTCAATCACAAAAATTCACACCTACTTTTCCCTGCTCAAGTCCTTCAAGACCCTGCTTTGTGTACATCGAAAGAAATGGAAAGGCCAAGGACACTATAAGCAAATGCAAAATCAGAGGAAGCAGGAGAATGACGCCAACACATACCGAAACACAAACTCCCCCACATAAACATCTGTATCACAAGTGCATCCTCCGTGATCCCCTCTCACGATCCGGCTCCCGGTCCTTGAAAAGTGCCTTCACTCAACCCTTGAGAGCCATAGAACTCAAGACTGGTCCGTCCTGCCATCTACACCATGTGATCCCGTAAGTTGATCATGTCCATGATCCGCTCCAAGTTCGACTTGGAGTGAAGCGAGGTGTACAGGATTACAGGTGTTCGAGGACGTCTGTATATGCATGATATGAGCATGTAACGGATCCTTTGATGCCAGCTTTGCTTACCAGCATATCCCTAAGTCAGACCCATGAGATGCGAAAATCATGTCCAAACGTAATTCCATAAACACTCCCAGAGCAGAAATTCCATGGAGAGAGCATGCACCTCGTCGCCATGATCAAGTGTATGAACACTGGTGCAAATGGTACTGCAATGCGTTTATGAGGAACCGGCGAAAGAGACTGTACAGGCATGAAAAACACGCACAGTGCATTTAAGTATCCAACAAATCCCCAAGCGCCCGCGAACAAGGGACGTCCGTCTTTGGCGGGTAGATGGCGTCCTCAGGCTGTTGAAAAATAAAAACCGACGTCGGCACGCGATAGCCAATGTGAATGCACGACGCACGACGCACCTCTGGACATCCGTCTGCGGAAACATATCATCGATCTTCTCTGTCACGCGACGCGGGTTTGCGGAAAGGCTGAACGAAAGGGATTTACGTAATGACCTGTAAAAAAACTTTCTTCAACCTGGTCTTTGATTTGGAACAAATGTCGACCGACGCGTTGGACGAGGGAACACGGAAATTGGTAGAGGTGGTCGAGGGCCGAGGCGGACTTTGTCGCGCTCGGACCGAACGACAACGGCGGCGCCTCCTCGTCGGATTCAGACTCTGGCTCAGATTCGGACTCGGACTCGGACTCGAGTTCTGATGCGGACAGCGCGTCAGATCCTGACACAGAGGAGGAGGTCACTCCGGAATACCTGCAGTCGCTACTTGACAAGGCGAGGCGACATGCACGCGAAGAAGCTCGAATGGCGAAGATGTTGCGAGAGACGGACGGGTTTGGGGAACAAGACATGATCAAGATTGGAGGCGACGATGAGAACGAGGAAGAACAGTACGTCGTCCAAGGAGGTCTCGATGGCGGTCGCATTTGACTTGCGCGCGCGCCCACAGACCGCTACCGCCTCTCGATCCGGGTGTGCTCCCTCCACCGTATTTTGAGTTTAGCAAGGTTCGCCACCAAGCACCGACGTCGGTCCGCGATCCGGACGTCAGTCAAGCAGAGGCTGCGTCCTCTTCTGCGTCTGTGCCTGCTCCGCCTGAAGACCCGAACGCAGATTGGAAACAACTAACGAAGAAACAGAGAAAAGAGGTAACGGTTTCATCCATCACATAATCAGTTCTACGTTCAAGCCCTGTTCATAGCTGAAGAACAAGACGACCGGGCCGGGTTGGTTCGACCTCCCTGCGCCAGCGGAAGCAGACTTGCCCCGGCTACATCGCGAAGTCGAAGCGCTTCGTCTGCGAAATCAACTAGACCCCAAGCGATTTTACCGCAAAGATGACGGAGAAGGCAAAGGCATAAAAGGCCTTTCAAAACATTTTGCGGTACGTCCGTTCGCATTTCGTCCGTCTCTCACGCCAACGTTCACTCCGTCAGATTGGAACGATCCTGCCGACTACCACGCCTTTCGGCACCGCAAGCACCGACAATCTTCCACGTGCACATCGGAAACGGACCTTGGTGGATGAACTTGTCGAGGACACGGAAGCGCGGAGATATGCGAAAAAGAAGTTTGATGAGTTGCAAAGCGTCAGAGGGGAAAGAGGGAAGAAGACTCTTCGTAAAAGGAACGAACTTCGCAAACCAAAGTGGTAGTATGGTTCACTCGGTTGGGGATTAATCTACACCCCGCCTATCTGGAGGAAAGAGGGTAGCGAAGGACTATATGTGAGGCCCTAGCCCTGCCTGGCCGGTCTTGCTTCCGTAACGGCAGACATGTCAGCCTCCCCCTCGGAGATGCCTTGAAGTTTGACAAAGGCTTCGATCGGGTCATCCCGGGCGAGCGCATTCAATGGGTGGTTCTCCGGGGTTATGCTTCATGAGTATATTCCGGTGTGTCCTTCGTAGATTCTGTTCTTCGCCGCTTTTCCGATCATGTTCACTTGAAGACGCCGTGTGGCATGTGATCCACCATAGATTCCTATGCTCTAACGAAGAATTGCATGTAGTCGAATTTCCTACGCACAAGTCATCGACACCCTGCTCGCTGTTATACGCCGACTCTCCAAGGGATTTCGTGTCTGTTTGACGACGCCAATTCAACTGCATACTTACTTCAACAGCACTGATTCAGACGCTCGACACGATGGAAAGAATACTGTGCCTCCAATCAAGACGTTCATAGGATGAATCTGCTTAGAGAAAGCAACTGGGCTAATCTGGTTTGCTGGTCGGACGTCCGAGTATGTCGCCTTGTCCGCATCTTATCTGATTGACAGTCTAGGAATTGAACACGACAGGTCCTCCGTTACACCTTTGCCCATCGCTGCCGTCGACGAGATATCACCAATGATAGTCAGAATAGTCACCATGCAACTAGAGTGAGTAAGACTGTCGACGTTTCGCAGAAGGGTGACTGAAACTTTACCTTTTGATGCATCAAAGCGTCGCAACCAATTTCTCGTTCCTTGCGTTAAGGTTTCATGCTCTCCGTTCCAAATTCGTCTCGAACGATCGCAAGAAGAGCTCGCTATTATACGCGTTCGAGTGCAGACTGCTAAGCTGGTTGGGATCACGTCACGTTCGTCAACAGCTCGCTGCGCCGTCTACGATTCTGCGAGAAACGCATGATGAACTGCCAGCAGGATCCGAGTTTTCCAAGCTCTCAGACAAAGCCTTTCATATCCTTGATGTTGAGTCTGGCGGCTTCCCAGTCGGAGGACGGGCTGAGGTTGTACTCTGGCCAATGGCCGCCCGGACGTGTGGCGCACGCCTGCAATTCCCAATCATCTCAAGTGCCTGCGAGCATTCCTTCATGGCTTTGCCGGATTCTGAAGGTTTGTGTTTCGCAACCACCAATGGCGGACACCGCCAGGGGTCACGTTTGTTCGTGTTATACCACAAGACTGGTAGAACTGGCATGATGCGAAGCATTCGACCTCAGCCTTGAACGAGCTGCTCCCAGCCTATGTCTCTCCGTCTGTCAGGTTCACTGGAAATCGAGGTGCGTGATACCCAAACGGCACAAAGATAACTATAATAGAGAAACGGCTAAGTACACAGACAGATAAACGAGATCAACGGTACCTAGAATAGAGAAGCGCAAGACTGAAGGAGAAAGGGAAAAGGCGAGTCGAGAAAATGCAACTCGCCGGCGCTTTTTTGATTGTTCAGGCCCACGCTATCAACTTTAACGAAGAAAATAGCCCGATCGGATGATCAATCTTGGAGGTCGATTGACAGATGCACCACCATCATTATCGACATGATACGTAGTTACATAAAATCTTGGTATCAGTCTCACCCTTTTCATCAGGTTACATCCTAGATTCAGATGTGATGGGTTCCGATATTTAAGCCAAGGGCATGTGATAAGTACTCGTTGGCATCTCTGCTCCTCCACAATGCTCTTCAAGGCAATCACAACCATCATTGCGGTCACAGTGGCTATTTTGGCCGCCCCAATATCTGATTCTGGAAGGGCCAGTGATGGCATGGCCATACCACTCACTAAACACTCTTTGTCACTGGACACCGTGAATCTTGATGGGCTCAAATCTCATGGTGTTGGATCAGATACCACGTATATCGTCCTGTGATGTCCTCAGGCACGTTTTTGCTCATATGTTTTCTTTTTTTCAGCAAAATCATTCCTGGCGCGGAACCTTTTGAAAGGAACATGGGAACGCTGCATCCTTCTGCTGTGAAACGGGGGTGCGCACTGAGCAGCCAAGCTGGCGTTCAAGCTGATTTGATGGATTGTGGACCTGGCGTTGATTTGTACCACAAGCCTAATAAGGGTCATGAATGGTGTGGGACCGTTTTTATTGGCACTCCTCCCAAATCCTTCACTGGTAAGTTTTTCCGTGAATTCTTGACACCCATTTACTCTAGTCGTTACTTTAGTCCTGCTCGACACCGGTTCTAGGCAAGTATTGTTCGTCGGTGCCATCGGCTCTCTCGTCTTATTCGACCCAGCGACCTCTTTGTTCCAGCATCGAATGGTGATCAGAACTGCAGAAGCCACCGTAACCTTTGGAATACCGCTTCGTCCAGGACTGCCAAGGCCATCAATGAAGATTTTGCGGTAGATTTTGCGATAGATTTTGAGGATGGTACGTTTGTCGCAGGTAAACAATACATGGACAATGTAACCTTCGCTGGTTTCACCGTATGTTTTTACTGTTTGCGAACATGATCATCATTTCTGACCAATGAGTAGGCAAACACTCAGACCATCGGATCTGCAACAACATATTCTTCTCAAATGGCAGTATCTGAGTTTCATGCGGATGGTATATTAGGATTGGCTTTCCCGTCTCTCTCAGATTTTCATGATGAGAGCCCCCTGCTTCACACGCTCTTCAGTGAAGGAAAGCTGCCTCAACCTGTGTTTTCACTCAAGCTCACAGATTATGGAGGCGAGCTGTATGTCGGTGGAATGAACAAGGCACTTTACATTGCTAGTAGCCTCGCCTTTACTCCTGTAACCCATGCGGTAAGAGTAAACGCCAGGTGGTAATGGATGCATACTTAGATTATCCTTTCAGGAATATTGGGAGGTCAAGATAGATAACATTAAAGTTAATGACGAGATAGTCTTGACAGATGTATTCGCCAGACTCGACACTGGTTCCCACTTATTTTGGGGTGATCAGTCTCAAGTTTCGGCTCTGCACCAGGCACATGGTGGTAAGGCCTTCGAGGATGGTTTCTACAGCTGTGAGTTTCGATCGAATATTTTACTTTAAACTTTTGATTCACCCCCTCTAGTCCCATGCGATTCCTTTCCTTCCGTGACTTTTACCATTGGTGGGAGGCCATATTTAATACCGGCCAACATCCTCAGGCAGGATCAGGTTGAGGATGGCTCGACTGATTGTTTCACTGGCATTGCGTCTGACATCCATGAACTTGAAGGTGGGATCCTCCTATTCAACATATCCTCTTCCGTTTTCAGATCCCCATTAAACCCGACCAGATAATTGGACACTCGGGACCATCTTCTTCCAGCAGTTCTATACCGTGTTCGATTTTAACAGCCAATCACCACGAATTGGAATCGCAACACTTGCTGATTAACGGCTGGTCACCAGTCTACTAGCCCGAGGGTTTGCCATTACTGTAGTATTTCAGTGCAGTAAAAGCTGGCTAAATGAGTATTAGATCATTAAGTTAGTAGAAGCTAAGACCCAGAGTTCCAGTTTTAGCCTTTCCAAAGTCTGCTCCCACTTACGACCACCGCCTATATCCCTGTATTTATGCCAGTGAGGTCCCGTTCGTTCCTGGCACAAGCTATTGTAGCGGCGGTGTGTTTTGGCTCAATTTTCAATACAATGACGGTTCTCCATCACAGAGGCAAGTCGCTGCTGACTACGACGCTGGGAACGCTGAAGGCAGCAGCGGAACATCATTCGCTCGCACAAGAGCGCTCATATTGTCTACCACCAAGAGCGTGTCCAGAAAAGAGTTCACCATCTGCTCGAAGGGATGATTACCGGATATTTACGAATGTGTACAATTTGCACCATTCCAAGTCATTCACCAAGCCAAAATGCTCGGCCAAGTTGCTCATTGCGCGAAACGCGCCAACGGACGGCTCGTCACGCCAGTGCTTGTACGAAGGAACCATGGCGAGGCAACTCCGAGTAGTTCGCAATCGTCAGGTCGAACCGCCTCATTCGGATTCAGGACAGTCCCAGAAGAAGCCAAAGAAACCCTCGTGAAAGGCGTTTTCGACAGCGTGGCGTCCAAGTACGATCTGATGAACGACGCTTCATCTCTGGGCGTACACAGGCTGTGGAAAGACACGTTCGTCTCCACCTTGAGACCTGGTCGAAAGGGACCCATTCGTTGCATTGACGTCGCCGGAGGAACGGGCGACATCGCACTCCGCATCCTCGATCACGCAAGGGAAGAATACGCCGACAGGGAGACCAGTGTAGAAGTAGTCGATATCAACGCTCAAATGCTCAAGGAGGGTTTCACGAGATTCAAAAAGACAATGTACCACAACAGTGAGCACGCGTCGCGAGCCGTTCTTCCAAACGTGACTGAGGGTACGAAGCACCGCAGGTGTCGTTCCATGAGGCGAATGCACAGGAGCTTCCTCCGACGCAGTTCAAAGACGACTCGTACGACCTGTACACGATCGCATTTGGGATTCGCAACTGCACTTCCATCCCCGCTGTCCTGAAAGAGGCGCACCGAGTACTCAAACCTGGAGGCACTTTTGCGTGCCTCGAGTTCAGTAAAGTGAAACATCCCTTGCTGAGCGCGTGAGTGATTGTGTTTTTCCTGCTCGGACGCTTCTGATGGTCTGCAGGGTGTACGACCAATACTCGTTTTCCGTCATACCCCTCCTGGGAACTATTCTGGCAGGAGACAGGGACTCGTATCAGTATTTGGTCGAGTCGATCCGAAAGTTTCCTAGTCAGCCAGATTTTGCGGGGATGATCAGGGATGCTGGCTTTACGACGGGGGGTGATCACGACGGTGGTGCATGGACGGAGTTGTGGGGTGGTATTGCTTGTATACATAGCGGGGTCAAGGTTTAATGTAGTAGCGCCACACTGCAAACCGCACCTTTGCGGCAAGTCACCAAAGTCGTCCCCTTACTGATCTCCACACGACCACCACCATGGCCACCTCGTCCACAAATTCACCCTATCCAATGCCCCCAGCGTCTGCAGACCTGGCGACCACTTGGGCGTTTCTGGAGGAGGGTGTGGATCACATCATGACCAAGCTCCAGACTGGGGTATCGTACTCAAAGTACATGAGCCTCTACACCGTAGCCTACAACTATTGTACATCCTCGCGCATGCATGGCGCACCCGATAGCACCGTCGGTGCCGGTAACCGCAGTGAGTGTCCTTCTATTTCCTGGGAAGATGTCTATTCCGATCACGATGATGGCGGGGGCTCACCCTGCCCATCCAGCTGGCGCCAATCTCATGGGTTCGGATTTATACAACAACCTCATTCGATACTTTATGGCGCATCTAAAGGGCCTGAAGGAGGTATGGACCCTCGTCTTTCGCTTTCACTCTCCTGATGGGAACCTGCCTAGCAATCGGACACTCTGCAGGACGAGGCACTCCTACGATATTACGCTAGCGAGTGGGACAGGTACACGACCGGAGCCAACTACATCAACCGATTGTTCACCTATCTCAACCGTCACTGGGTAAAGCGCGAACGCGACGAAGGTCGAAAAGGAGTATATCCTGTTTACACAGTGCGTCTTTTTTCTTTGCTGTGTGTGTGTGCGTGATTGATCCGACGAACGTCGATACAGCTCGCCCTCGTCCAATGGAAAAACAATTTCTTTCTTTACGTTCAGAGCAAGCATGGGAAACTGGCGGGTGCTATCCTGAGACTGATCGAACGTCAACGAAACGGCGAGACGATCGATCAAGGTCTCGTCAAGAAAGTCGTCGACTCCTTCGTCTCTCTCGGCCTGGATGAAACCGATATCAACAAAGCCTCGCTTGATGTCTACAAGGAGCACCTGGAAACGCCGTTCCTCGATGCGACCGAAAAGTACTATCAGCAGGAATCAGAAGCGTTCCTTGCGGAGAGCAGCGTCTCTGACTATCTGAAAAAGGCTGAAGAACGTCTCAGGGAGGAGGAGGACCGGGTGGATCGCTATCTCAACACAGAGACCCGAAAACAGCTCGTCAGCAAGTGCGAGCACGTGCTGATTCGACAACACTCGGAGCTCATGTGGGAGAGCTTCCAAAACCTGCTTGATTTCGACAAGGACGAAGATCTGCAGCGGATGTATGCGTTGCTCTCTCGGATTCCGGAGGGACTGGAGCCACTGAGGAAGAAGTTTGAGGAACACGTCAAGAAGACCGGCCTCACTGCGGTTTCAAAGTTGGTCGGCGAGGGTTCGGAAGGTGCCGAGGGTCTAGATCCCAAGGCATACGTCGATGCGTTGTTGGAGGTGCATCGCAAGAATTCGGAGACGGTGACACGCAGCTTCAGAGGGGAGGCAGGGTTCGTTGCCAGTCTTGACAAGGCCTGCAGGGAGTTTGTCAATCGCAACGCAGCGACGGGGACGTCGACGACAAAGTCACCCGAGTTGCTCGCCAAGCATGCTGATATGCTACTAAGGAAGAACAACAAGATGGCTGAGGAGGAAGATCTCGAGGGTGCCTTGAACCGCGTCGTAAGTCGTTTGCGGTTCTTTCTGTGTTGGGCTGATCACGACGATGTGTTGTAGATGATTCTCTTCAAGTATATCGAAGACAAGGACGTGTTCCAGACCTTTTACACCACCAAGCTATCGAAGCGACTCATTCACGGCGTGTCTGCATCGGACGAGAGCGAAGCGAGCATGATATCCAAGCTGAAGGAGGCTTGCGGCTTCGAGTACACCAACAAACTACAACGCATGTTCACTGGTATGATTTCCATTTCATGTCGTTTTTTTCCTAGCAGTGACTTGAAGCGTGCAGACATGAGTCTGAGTAAAGACCTGACTGATCAGTTCAAGGAGCGGATGCAACAGAACCACGACGACATGGACATCAACTTTGGGATCATGGTGCTGGGAACGAACTTTTGGCCTCTGAATGCGCCGAACAACGACTTTATCGTTCCGCCCGAGATTCTGCCCACGTATGACCGGTTCTCAAAGTACTATCAGACGAAGCACTCTGGTAGGAAACTGACGTGGCTATGGAACTACTCGAAGAATGAGCTGCGGACGAACTATCTGAACCAAAAGTACATACTGATGACGAGCTCGTACCAGATGGCGGTATTGTTGCAATACAACAACCACGATACGCTATCTTTGGAAGAGCTCGTGACGGCCACTGCGATCAGCAAAGATATTCTGGTCCAGGTGTTGTCGCTGCTCGTCAAGGCCAAGATTCTGGTCAACGACGAGACGGATCAGTATGATTTGAACCCTAGTATGTCTGGTGGTGATTGGCTGCTGTCTTATTTCGGCTTACGGATGCGTTGCAGACTTCAAGTCGAAGAAGATCCGAGTCAACCTGAACCAGCCAATCAAGGCTGAAGTGAAGGCGGAGTCGTCCGAGGTGCTGAAGACTGTGGACGAGGATCGTAAATACGTGATTCAAGCGACCATCGTCAGGTATGTGCTTGCGTGCTGGCTTGTTTGTTGTGTCGCTCACTTGTGCTCCCAGGATCATGAAGGCACGCAAGACGATGAAGAACCAGCCTTTGATACAGGAGGTGATTTCGCAGATCTCGCAGAGGTTCGCCCCCAAGATCCCCGACATCAAAAAGGTGCGTGTTGTACGACTGTGTTGCGTTGGGTCTGGGCTGACTTTGTACAGGCGATCGACACGCTGCTTGAGAAAGAGTACATTGAGCGAGTGGATGGGACGCGGGACACGTTTGCGTATGTCGCATAGTAGTAGTACTTATAATATACCAACCAACAACGGTAAACACTTTTGAAATGAACCTACGCGATGCACTGCTGCAGGGGTTGGTCGACCTGCCCGGTGCTCGCCAATTCCACCTTCACGTCCTCGTATCGTCCCCGAGGAGACACTCAAACTTGTTTCCCTTTGCTCTACCACGCCCAAAAACATTCATACAGGACATTCTCGTCCTTCTCTCCGAACAACCCAACCCGCACTCTCCCCGTCTCTTCGTCTCCGCAATCGAGGCGAACCTATACCATCTCCCCTCCTCGTCCAGCGCCATCCTCTACGTCTCCAAGGTCGACTCTACAGGCCAGGCCGCATCCCCGTCCCCCACCTCCGCACTCGTCCGCGCACTGCTGACCTACTACCTCGACCCCACCACCCGGCCCCTCCCGGTCGCCCACGTCTGGGTCCACCTGTTCGCGCGCGCCCAGAACCAATACCTCTTCCCCAACTCTGCCGAGTACCCCGGCAAGCGCCCGCTGTCGGACCTCCAGCTCTGCGCGTGGTGGAAGCGGCAGCTGAGCCGTGTCGCCGACCGACTCGTCGCCGCAGACGCACTGCGCGTCCGGCTGTTCTATCTCCTCCCTGGCCTTGGCGAGCTCGAGGCGTCGCACGCCCTGGACCGTGTGTCCCCGTCTACTACCACTTTGTCGGTGCCGTGGTCGTACGGGCATCCGTGCGCACAGACGGACGTGCCCCACCCATGTGTCCGGGCGGACAAGGTACCGCCACATATCGGACACGTCGTGCCCTGGTTCGATGACGACCCCAAGGCGCGGTTCTTGGACGAGATCGCGTACACGACGGACGCGGAGGGAATCAAGTCACCCGAGCGGAAACGTCCCCGTTCGAGCGGTGCGACGACGAAGAAGGCTGAACAAGAGAGTGTGGAAAGCTCCTCAGGATCTGAACAGACTGGCAAAGCGCTCAGAAAGGTGTCTATCGACGAGTTTTGGGAGCGAATGTCGTTTCGTCAGGAATGCATCGCGGGAGCCGTCACAGGTTTCTTTGTCATGGCCACGTCACTCTCTACCCCAGCGCCACCTTCACGCAGGGAAGTTTCGCCACTCGCTCCACTGCCTGGACAGGTTTCTTCACAGATGATGAAACGTGTGTTGACTTCGTTGATGACGGGACACGAATTTCCAAGTGTAGAACGGGCAGTGTGGTCTACACGGGTTCTGGAAGAGGCCATCAAAGGACTATGTGACGGACTCAGGATCGTACAGTCTCGAGAAAAAGAAAGAGCCCAGAGCCCAGACGATTCGCATCGACGCACACCCGAGCCAAAAGAGGGAGGAGCGAGGGCCACTTTAGCTCCCTGTGTGACGCCACCACCGTGTCTCAGCAAACGAACGTTGGTGGACGTTTCACCGAACCCGTTCCCGGAGCCAGAGGCTTCGGTTGAAACGTACAATTCTTACATTTACGGGACCGTGACGGTGAGCAATGCAGAGGAGCCACGTAAGGAGGCCGTTAGAGATGGCGGGGGTGACGGCAAGCCCGCGATCACGGTGCTAACTGCGCGTCGAAAGAAGAGGGTGAAAGCCTGATTGGGAGGGAACGATTATTGTTATACCGGCGCCGATAACGACTGTATGAGGTCATGTAACGACAAGGTTGAAATAGACTGGCGCGATGGGACATGATTAATTGAACGCGCATTCCATTTTTCTGGAAGACGGCGGTCATTTGGAGACCCCTTTCAAGGGCCGTTTTGGGCGAGGAAGGAGGAACGAAGGTTACGTGGACGAGGACGTTATCTAGTTGGGTGTTTTTTTTTTTTTTTGATGTTCAAATAAATTCGTCTTCTCCTCCTCCTCGTACAATTCTTCTTCCATGCAGTCCCTTCCCTCCTTTGCACAGGCGTTTAGCAACTCGTCCCTCAGCGATATTTCCCCCATCAGCAACGCGCTACCACCCATCCAGTCACGCCCGTCCCCACCCAGAAACGTACACGACACAAGGAAACGCACCCGCGAAGACCGTGCACAAGCAGACGTGTAAGTCTCCCCCGACTTACTGCCTATTTTCGTGCGCCAAACGCGCTTCTCACCAGCCACAACGCCGAATCACCCATGTCCGTCCGAATCAAGGAGGAGGACAGAGACGACGCTCACCGTCCACCACAGTCCCCATCGCCCCAGCAGGACATTCCCCCCCGCGATTCCTCGGCCACCCCAGTCGTCCAGCCCTTGTCAAAAAAACGCCGTGTGACCCTCAGTGGTGGCCCACCCCACGGCCCGGACAACTCTCCTCCTCAACAGACCAGCCCTCTCCCGATCTCTCCTGCCGTCGCCTCCTTTCCCCCCGCAGACGATGCTGTTCCCCGCGATCAACCCCGTTCCGCCCTCGCCAAGCAACAACAAAAAGCGCTGCTTGATCAGCGCCGCGCCAGTACATCCACAGCCATCTCGTCCACAACCCAGGGCCCCATGCTCTCTGGCACTCTCCTCAGCACCTCCCCACAATGTGATCAGTTGACGACCTCCAAGCTGTCTCGCATCGGGCGCATCAGTCCCAGCACGATACCCGCAGTACACCGTTGCGCTGGCAACCCGGTTGCATCTGCCACCCAAGCGACTCCCTCTTCATCCCAACCGCTGACACCCCCGCCCATAATCGTCTCTAGCCAGCAGCCCCCGCCTCTCACGCAGCCAGAGCCTACTCCACCCAAGCCACAGCAGCCCGCGACAGCGCATTCCTTGCCTCCACCACCCATCAGCTTTGCCCGTCGTCGTGCGGCCCAGTCTGGTGGTCGCAAAAGGAAACCTGCGGACATATTGATCAGTCCAAGAGCCGCAGGACCTTCAGATCCGCTAGCACCCGTCATTCAGAGCGCACCACCGGTGGCAGATCCCACCCGCTTCCAAATGGCCATCCCCCGTCTACCTTTGGCATTGAACAATACCCAAACCACCCGGAGAGTCGCCGGTAACGTTCCACCCACACCCACTCGCTTCAGTCTGCACGGTACCGCTGCACCACCTTTGATCAGTTCGACCGCTCGGTCGATGATCTCTCCGCCGAATCCTTCCGTTCCGATAGCCAACACATTGGTGCCACCCACCCCTCATGCGCTCCACAACCCTGGCTACTCGGGCGACAAGTCGGCCTTTTTGGCACCGTTCGAGGTCTTTTACGATGCCCTGAACGACTCAAAGCAACTCAAGAGCTGGTTATCGGACCAAATGCAAAAATCGAATGCACTCATGCTCTCGCTCAAGCAGCAGCAGGACAAGATGGACGAGATCGTGGAGGATTTGGTCGAGAAGCGCACTCGAGTCATGCGGGAGGAGCTTGTGATGCTTCGCCAGCGTATGGAATCGCTCGAGGAAGCGCTCCTCGCTGTCCGCGCAGAGTCGTCTTCCATGGAGCACGACGCCCCCGGTTATGGGTATCCCCAGGGTACCAAGTTCCATCAAAATCAAAATGGGATGCCTCCTGGTTCAGAGCCTGCATCGTCGTATCGCTTTCCCGCCCCTGAGCAGCGCAGACCTGATACGATCATCAGGGTCACGTCTCCAGGGAGAGAGCAGGAGCATCGACCGTCTGCCTCGCCTCCGGTGGAAGTCACACGTCGGCTGTCCGTTTCTGCCACGAGCGTTCGTTCAGAGCCTTCGCAGACGCTGCCTGGTTCTTTTACCCTCGGTGGACACAACCGAACCGGAGTCAAATGCACGCCCTCCACAAGACCACAAGCTATCCCCGAGCGGTCCTCGACTAGCCGACAAACAGACTCGCGGCCCACGGCCCGGGCGTACTATTCTGGGACGTATGGGAACGGTAGTTCGGCGGGCGTGGAAGGACAGCCAACGTCGAGAGCTGGTGACAAGACATGATTTTTTTTTTTTTTTGACACAGTTCTGTTTATTGGTCTTTAGAGTTCGTTGTGGACGTTTCGAGCTTGCCTACATACATACACTCACACACGTTTAAGTACTCGCACCAACCTTTTTGCCTCTCTCCCAGAAACAGCATTTTTCGCGGACTATGTATATCTGATTTATGATTCTTGCCTCGCTTGCTTTCGCATTTCGCGCATTTGTCAAAGGCGATTCGACCTTGACTCTTTTCTTCCATTTATCTGCTCTTGTCTTGAATCTTTGTTATGTGTACTTATAAGGGTGTATGATAGATCGAGACCGCATCTTGCCTTTATAGCAAAGATTGGCATCAAGGCTCCGCCGAGGAGGCTATATGGACACCCTAAGCCTTGAACTGGTTACCGCCGCCAATCGGTAAAGGATCGACATGGTGGGTCGAAATGAAGGAGGCAGCGTGTACGATCGCAACGACGCCCTATTTCGGCGAGCCTTCGAACGCCGCATCATTTCAACAGCCTCAGGAAGGGTGTGCGGCTGTGCGATTGTGAGCTGATTTCGATACGAGTGTTGAATGGAGCTGTTCTGCTTCTGTGACGAGGAAGTCGAGCCAAGAGGCGGAGTTGTGGCAATGCTTGATGCGTGCGAAAACCTGTTCAGTCTTTCTTCTTCTTCTTCTTCATGTTCAAGTTAACTTTGCGTTGCATTAGCAGAACATACGCGACGCGTCGACCCGAAAAACCTCCTGCGCGTTTCCCCGATCCGTTGCACAACCATCCCAAGGCGGTCGTCACCCCGCTCGAGGGTGGCAAGCTGACCTTTATCCGTCGACCACCGCCCTCTGCGCTGTCCCCCTACTCGACGACGCTCGATCCCACTTCACCGCTTCTGCGGCCACCCACTGCAACGACCACCCCTACTCGTGGTGAGAACGCACCGACACAACTACTACCACCACTGCTCCGACCGTCCGCGTACAGACCGGGTCCGGAGCGGTTGTCCACGGAAGACGTGGAGAAGCTGCGCGCGCTGAGACGGTCACGGCCGGACGTGTACACGTGCGGGAAGCTTGCGAGGATGTTTGACTGTACGCCGAGTTTCGTGAGCCAGGTCGCTGCGCTGCCGCGGACGCTTCGGCGGGCGTATGGGAAGCGAGAAGGGGCGAGGGTGGAGAGTGTGAAGGCGGGGTGGGGCGAGAGGAAGGCTACGGCGCGTGCGATTCGGGAGAAACGGCGGGAGTTTTGGTGATAAGATACCGTAGGAGTTCTTTGCTGAGCGAAAAGCACTTTCGGGTCTCGAACGATATTGTTTTCGGCCGTTCCAATCCAACCAAACGCGTATTAGTACGTGTTATCTGAAACCAAGTTCTTCTGCTCGTTTTCTTCTTCTCGCGCTTCATATGGTACTTTGCTCTGCCGTCCGCGCCAGCTATAATAGAGGCCTTTGCATACCTCGGCCCCGTTCCCTCGCCTCCTTTCACACCATGTCTGTCGCTCGACTCCCTCCCCAATTCGCCAACACCGACCACCGCCAGCGCTGTCTCGAACAGCTGCGCTCAAAGTCCATCTCGCTCGAGAAGTATATATACCTCAACGGCCTCAAGGACCGCGACTCCAACCTGTTTTATGAGATGCTGCTTGGAAACATGTCGGTGAGTCACGGACTTTATCGGACATCGGACGGTTCTGTCCGAACTGTGTGTGTTGACTTGACGTCGTCGTCCTCTAGGAAATAATTCCCATCTTGTATACCCCAACGGTGAGTTCGTGGTCGCACGTACCTGCGGTGGTGCTTCGGCTACTAAACCATAATGATACCATTACCAACGACAAGGTCGGCGAAGCGTGCGTCAACTACTCCCACATCTGGCGTAGGCCCGAGGGGTTGTACGTCTCAATCCAAGACAAGGGCCGCATTCGGAACGTCCTCGCCTCCTGGCCCAACGCTCAAGACGGCCGAATCGCTGTCGTCACGGACGGTAAGCAAACGTCTTCATTTCATTCTTCGGAACATGTCGGGATGACGTTGGACCTATTTTCGTCGTTCCTGTTGTTCACGTTTATTTTTGGCTTATCGTTCTATAGGCTCGCGGATTCTAGGTCTCGGCGATCTCGGCGCCAACGGGTTGCCCATCAGCATCGGTAAACTGTACTAGTCGCGCCCGAGGCTCATCCGTTCGGCTCGCGAACTGATTCCGTTCCTACCCGTAGGGATCTTTACATTGGCGGCGCAGGAATCAAGCCCACTTCGACGGTAAGTCGCGTGCGTTAGGAACGTCCTCGTGTCCGGCGCGACCTACGTCTTCAGGTGCCCATCTGTCTCGATCTCGGGACCAATACCAAGCGGTACCTCGACGATCCGCTCTACATCGGCGTGCGTCGTCCCAGGCCGTCCACTCAAGAGGTGAGCAAACAACTGTAGCGATTCTCTTTCAAAAAGGGTCCTAACGAGAGTAATCCAGATGGACGAATTCATGGACGAGTTTATGCTCGCGATGAAAGACGTGTTCCCGAATCTGCTCGTCCAGTTCGAGGACTTTTCGACCGACAATGCGTTTAGATACCTTGACAGGTACCGTCACCAGTACCGCGTCTTCAACGATGACGTAGGTTCCTTCTTTCGCAGCCCATCTGTTTTTTTTTTGTGACATTTTCTGATCGTTATTCCTACAGATTCAGGGCACTGGATCCGTTATCTTGTCCGGCTTCATCAACGCCGCCCGTCTCTCTTCGGCCGCCTCGGGCAGGCAGTTGTCGGATCAGAGAATCCTCTTCTTTGGCGCGGGCTCTGCGGGAATCGGTGTAGCGAAGCAGCTGCTCTCGTTTTTTACCACCCTGGGCGTCAGTCCTGAAGTGGCCAGATCTAGAATTTACGTGAGCGTGATCATATATATGTCATGGAGTGACTTGGTGGGGATCGGTGTGCTCAAGCGGTGATCGTGCCAGACTGTGGACTCCAAGGGGTTGATCGCGGCCGACCGCAAGGGCTTGCAGGAACACAAAAAGTGTGAGTGGTCTTTTTTTTTTTTTGGTTTCTTTTCGTGATGGAGGGTTGGCTAGTCTTTGCTCGTACGGACTACGAGGGTCCGCAGCTCACGAACTTGGTGGACATCATCAACTACGTCAAGCCCACCGCTCTGCTCGGTCTGAGTACGCTAAAGGTGGGAGCGATTCAACGAATTGCCTCTTTCTGGTGCTTTACCCGCTATGTAACAGAACGCGTTCACCGAGGATGTGGTCAATGCCATGTGTGCGCTCAACGAGCGCCCCATCATTTTCCCCCTCTCCAACCCGGTTCACCTGTGTGAACTCGACTATCCAAACGCCATCGCCTGGTGAGCGGCCAGACTCTAGTCCAGGTAGTTCCTTTCCCAACCTCCTCCCCTTCTCTGCAGGTCCGACGGTAAAGTCATCTACGCCTCTGGCAGCCCGTACCAGCCCGTGACGCGCGACGATGGCGTTCGGTACGAGCCTGGACAGGGCAACAACATGTACATCTTCCCCGGCCTCGGTCTCGGTTCGATCCTCTCCAAGACGCGCCACGTGTCGGACGCGATGGTCGAGCAGGCCTCTATCGCGCTCGCGTCGTCGCTCGACGAGGAGGAGCGTGCGGCCGGGTTGGTGTATCCCCGACTTGCGCGTATTCGTGATCTGAGCGCGAGGATCGCGTTGGCTGTCGTTAGGCAGGCGCAAAAAGAGGTGCGTTCGTGGTGAGTCGACTCGAGAGCGGGATTGGTTGACACGTGGTTTCACTGGCAGGATTTGGACACGAACCGTTATCTCCGCACTCTCCCCGACGACGCCTTGATTGGGCTCATCCACGATAAAATGTGGCAACCGTCGGCGATACAGTTCGTGACCGCTTCCCATCTCTGAAGCGGCGAACGCGAACGCGGAAAAGACATGGAAACCTAGAAATGTAACTATACGGACATAGAGAAAGGAGGCGTGGTGGAATAAATTGTATCGACAGCTGCCGTGGTATAATATATGATCTTCTCGCTCTCAAACGTCGATCACAGGATCCAGCGTACGAGGCCAGTCGCTGGGATCCTCGCCCTCTTTCCCCCTTTTCCAGACCGCGATGCTGAACCGGTGATTGACACCCTTGAGTGCGGGCACGCACGCTATACCGCCACAACCGCCTGTTTGAGGCATCGGGACGAGGTAAAACACCTCTTTGACGCGCGAGTGGAGGAGTGCCATGGCGCACATCAGACAGGGTTCGTGCGTGATGAAGAGAGAGAGTCCGGTGAGGAGGTACTGCGAGCCGTTCTTGGCCGCTTCCTGTTGTTCTGCAGACGCGTTCGTGACTGATCGCTGAGCACGATCGTCTGCCACTTGGCGAATGACGTCGAGCACTGCGTGGCGGAGGGGATGCTTGGTCGACGCGCGCGCGTCGTAGCCAAAGATGGGACGCGACAGTTGTTGTCCGTCGTCTCGATACGGTATCGGGACGTGTGCGACGACGGGGAGCTGCGGGGGCATAGGGGAATCGGTTGAGCGAGCGCGAAGTGACGGACGTTGCTGTCTGTGTGTCAGATACTGACCTCTCCGTGTCCATCGTTGCGTGAGACGGCGTCAGCGTACGTCGTCATGAGACGACGAACGGCGTCTGTGGCCCAGCGGACGTGTGCGCTTGTCCGCCGCTCGGGTTCCCATTTTCGTTTTGGGCAAAAGACGGTGGGCCAGAGGGTGTTTTTGAGCGCGAGAGAGGTGGGCGTCCGTGCGGGGTGGCGAGGGACCGAAAGCGCGTACGGTCGTTCGAGGGTGGGTTCGAAAAGCGGGAGTGTGGGAGGAGGGTCTAGGGAGGTATCGAGGAGGAGGGTGATGAGTGTGCTGCCTTGTCTGCGGACGCGTTTGAGGTGTGAGAGCGCGTCGTTTTTGTCGAGCCCGGTTTGCTTGATCCACCTGGAATGGGTATCGCGCCGATCGGTGGTACGAAAAGTGCCATGGCATACCTTACCTTAGCATCGTCGCGATGTGTTTCGGGTCGGGGAGGTCTACGACCCATGCCTGGACTGTGTAGAGGGGGTCAGTGACTTGTGAGTCGAGTAGTAGGACTATACCGAGTTCGACATCGCTGAGGTGTTCTTCCTCCTTTTCGAGTGCGAGTTTCTTCCATGTGAATGGAAGGTCGTCTTCTTCCGCGATGTCGTCTTGATTGCTGGAAGAGGGAGTTGCGATGATACCGTCAGTATCATTGGCGTGTAACGTATCCTGATCTGAGCGACTGTAGGATGTACAGAGCTCCTCGTCTGGCTCGATCGCGCGAGAACGACCCGTTGGGGTTCTCCTTGAAGTGGGTCGTAAAAGGCAAGTCATAACTTTACATACGTGTCATGGCACCAAAACTACGACCACGTCCGCTGCCAAACCTGCTCGTCCTCGCGCTCGTCCCCGTCGCTGCCTGGTTCGTCGTTCGCCCTCTCCTCGCCCCTTCGCCACCACTGCCCGTCTTGTTCGCCTCCGTCGGATTCTCCCTCTTTGCGTTCCTCGCCGCGCTCTACTTGATACCAGCAGTCGGCCCAAGATTCATACAGGCCAATCTCAAGGGAAAAGATCTACTGAAGGTCTATTCAGACCCGATGTGAGTCAACTGCCAACAGTCCACGTCAGCTTTGTTCACCCCCCATGCAGACCGGAGAGTCAGGGACTCGTCTGCGCGTCCATATACATCCTCTTGTTGATTCTATTTATCCCTTTCCCTTTCTCCGACGCTGTCGGCAGCCCCCAAGGCGTCGCTTCTCTGCACCATGAGGTAAGACGTCGCGCTCCAAGCTCGGCATACACCTCACTGCAACTCCCTACGTAGCTGTCGGTATACCTCTCTTCTTTATTGTCGTTATTGATGGCGACCATGTTGGGATTTCTCGACGACGTCTTTGACATTCGATGGAGGCACAAGCTGCCCATACCCGTCATCGCTGCCATCCCTCTGCTCATGGTCTACTATGCAGAGGGAGGCAACACCCACGTGGTGGTACCCATTCCCCTAAGGCACTTTTTTGGAGTGCTGGTAAATCTTGGTTCGTGAGGGTGATCATGGTGCGTCAGATTCATTGATGCTGTTCCAGGCCCACTGTACTACTTGTACATGTCCCTGCTCTCGACCTTTACCACCAATAGCATCAACATTCTTGCAGGCATAAACGGCTCCGAAGTCAGCCAGGCAGTCATCATCGCTGTATCAGTCATCCTCAATGACCTGCTGTATCTCCCGTGGCCCGTGGATTTCATAATTCCCCTTCACCTCTTGGGGAGTCAGGCAGAGGTAGACGTCGGGGGCGCGTGGCGTGCCGGTATGTCACATGGCAGTAGCGAGTTGGTGGGCAGACATCTGTTCAGCTTGTACTTCATGCTCCCCTTACTGGGGGTCTGTCTGGGATTCATGTACCACAACTGGTGCGTGGTGCGCTCACTTGTTCGTTTCCGTACTTGACGACTTATATTCAGGTATCCTGCCCGAGCGTTTCCCGGAGATACCCTTTGTTATCTCACCGGAATGGCCTTTTCGGTCGTTGGCATTCAGGGTCACTTTTCGAAGACGCTACTCTTGTTCTTCCTACCCCAGATATTCAACTTTGTCCTTTCTTGTCCACAGCTGTTCGGATTAGTTCCGTGTCCCAGGCATCGCGTCCCTAGGTCTGTTCGGAGCAAGCCATTTCGCCATCACCCTAGCTGAATGCATCATGATCAGATTTGATCCGGACACCAACCTATTACGTCCTTCGACGGCTCGGTTCCAGAAACCGCCATCCAAATTCGCCACGCTCATTCTCCGCGTCTTTTCGATGTTCGGTTTAGCGGTTCTTACCTTCCATCCAGAAAACGGGGAGATACTCGAGACGACCAACCTGACGGTCCTCAACTTCCTTCTTGTGCGATTCGGACCGATGACCGAAAAGCAGCTTGTCCGGGTGTTGATGGGTACTCAGGTGAGCGTGGTGCAAGTGACGTGATCGGCTCGGCCGAAGCTGAGAAATTTATCAGATCGTGGGGAGCGTGCTCGCGTTTGTAGTGCGGTATGGGCTGGCTGGTCTAGTCTATGATGGTGACCGCAGATGAAGTGGTGCCTTTTCAAAGAGGTAAAGATCGGACTCGATAGGACTGAGCGTACCACGTGTAGGTTGCGTGGTAGTCTGAGCAGAGAAATAGGAGTTCGTTTCGGAGGGAGTTAGTGCGTAATCACGAGCAGAATCTTGAACGAGCGGAGGTGTGCGGCTTTGACAGTGATTGGTGGAATCACATGCGAAACATACCTGGTCCCTGGACGAGATCGATATCAAAACTCTAAAAGGCCAGTTCCACATTGACTTGACCTGATTAAATTCCTCCCCCTTCCGCAATGGCCAGCTCCGAACGCGCCGCTTTCCTGACAGAGGTCGCCGAAGTCGAACAATGGTTCAAGGTGCGACCCCTATATCTCAACCGCGCTCATCTCATGCACCCCCCTCAACCAGAGTCCTCGCTTCGCTCGCGTCAAGCGGCCCTATACCGCGGCTCAAGTAGTCTCTAAGAGAGGGACGATCCCCATCCAGTACCCCTCCAACCTCCAGGGAAAGAAGTTGTTTTCCCTCCTTTACGAGCATGCAAAGCGCGGGACGCCGTCCCACACCTACGGCGCGTAAGTATAGTGACCGCTCCTACACGATGTCCTCCTACCGCGACGCTCAACGCACACAACAGGCTCGACCCTGTGCAGGTCACCCAGATGGCCAAGTACCTCGAGACCGTCTACGTCTCAGGCTGGCAGTCGTCCTCCACGGCGTCCAGCACCAACGAACCAGGCCCTGACCTCGCAGGTATGTCCAGCCCTCACCCTCTCTCTCTCTCTCTCTCTCTCTCTGGACGATCGGAGCCGTGACGCCCGCTTTTCGATCACTTCAGATTACCCTTCCAACACCGTGCCAAACAAGGTCGAGCACCTCTTCATGGCACAGCTCTTCCACGACCGCAAACAGCGTGAAGCCCGCTCGCACATGTCCGACGCAGAGCTCGCCGCGACCCCATACGTAGACTACCTCCGTCCGCTGGTCGCCGACGCTGACACTGGCCACGGCGGCCTCACCGCCATCATGAAGCTCGCCAAGATGTTCGTCGAAAAGGGCGCAGCGGGGATCCACATCGAGGACCAAGCCCCCGGCACCAAAAAGTGCGGACACATGGCAGGCAAGGTGCTCGTCCCCGTCGCGGAGCACATCAACCGCCTCGTCGCGATCCGGCTCCAGTTTGACATCATGGGCGTCGAGAACGTGTTGATATCGCGCACGGACTCGGAGGCGGCTACGCTCATCTCGTCCAACATCGACCCGCGCGATCATCCGTTCATACTGGGCTCGACGAACCCGCAGCTGCCGGCGCTCGTGAGCGTCATGCTCGAAGCCGAGGCAGCGGGCAAGTCGGGAGAGGCGCTGCAGGCCATCGAGGACGCGTGGGTGGCGTCGGCGAACCTCCAGTTGTTCTCGGAGACGCTCGCCAATGCGCTCGTTTCGCAGGGCGCGCCGCGGCCAACCGTGCAGCGATTCGTCGACCGGGTCTCGCAAGTCTCGTACACCGACGCAGTTTCGATCGCGCAAAAGGAGTTTGGGCTCAAGAACGTGCCGTACTGGAACTGGGACACGCCGAGGACGCGCGAGGGGTACTACCGGTACCAGGGCGGGACCAAGTGCGCCGTCATGCGTTCGATCGAGTATGCGCCGTACGCGGATGCGCTGTGGATGGAGACGAAGAAGCCGATCCTTGAGCAGGCGCGGGAGTTTTCACGGGGCGTGCACGCCGCGCGTCCCGGTCACTGGTTGGCATACAACCTCAGCCCATCGTTCAACTGGGAGGCCGCCGGACTCAACACCCAAGACATGAAACATTTCGTCTGGGAGCTCGGCAAGCTCGGGTTCTGCTGGCAGTTCATCACGGTGCGTTCCGTGGAATCCAAAGTGGGGCGCGATGGATGTGCTGACGTATCGGCGATATGGATAGCTCGGCGGTTTGCACTCGAACGCTTACATTAGCGATCTGTTCGCGCGCTCTTTTGCCACGGAGGGCATGAAAGCCTACGTCGAGATCGTGCAACGCAAGGAGCGCGAGATTAGTTGCGACGTGTTGACGCATCAAAAGGTGACGTTTCATCGCTGGTCTGCGAAACGCCAACAAGTCTTGCTCACTCTGGTTGCAGTGGAGTGGCGCTGATTACGCCGACAGTTTGATCAAGACTGTGACGGGTGGGATCTCGTCAACGGCAGCGATGGGCAAAGGTGTAACGGAGGACCAGTTCAGGTCGAAGCTATGATCTGGCGATGTCATCGATTAATGAAGAGAGAGAAAAAGGATATGGTATATATAATGTTTTCTCATATTTATTCTCTTGCCATCTCTCCCTATTTTAGTACTGCTGTGAATTGGGGCCCACCTTTGAGTGCAAAGGATGCATAAAATATAAATATATCTTCATTATCTCGATCTACGGGATTGGTTGAACTTATAGATCCGGAGCGCTCGAGGGGGGTCGTCGTCGACGCAGGCTCATCTGCGCTTCATTGACGTTATCGGCGCGTGAATTCCAGTGGTCCACGTCGTTCATCTCTCCGGGTGAAGATTGGAGGCGCTCACAACTCGGATGTGCTCGTTCGATCGAGTTCAAAAATGGCGGTGCCAGATCAAGCCAGCACTCTATTAATATTGTGTATACGATGACCGAGGCTGCTCAACTTGCGTCCACGGCGACGCGTTGACGTGATCGAGATGCGTCGCCCTTGAGTCGGGGCCTTGCCGTTCGGGAGGTCATCCTGCAGGACGACAGCACAAGGGAAAGGGCTTTTTACGTGCCCGCAGCGACGTGCAAAGTCGTGGGTCCACCCAGAGCACCGTCCTCGCCATAGCTTGTTCCGCACGGTCGTCGAGGCGAGTGTGCCCCATTCACGCACTGACGTTCCACGATAAGCGCAAGAGTTTACACGTTGACTCGATAAAACTATGGTAGAATAAACCTAGACAACTACCAAAAGCCATTGCAATCTGTTTGCTAAATCCCGGAAGAGTGCCGACTGACACTCGATGGAGAGACAGCAAAGAGAAGACAAGAGCCAAAAAAGGGAGATCCCCCGACGACACAAGCCGGTACTGCAGTGGCAAGGTCATCATGCACCCGGAGTTGCAAGCAGAGCTCACAGGCGACAAGGGCGGCAAAAATTTGATAACCAAAGAATGAGGGCGGTGCCCTCATAATAGTGGTTAAACTATTAAGAACAGATACTACACTTGATCTAAGCCAAAAGGCCAGAGTGGTAAGGATTCAGCATGTCGCGCCTGGGTTTATATACGTTTCGGTCCTCGCGCACGGACCAAGACGCCACGAGGGCACGTGCGTGGTGGCACTATCGTAATTATCTGATTTAGATCTCTTCACTTGCAATTGTCCTTGTCGTACTCAGGCGGGTTTCAATTACAGATCTATGTAATAACAGCGTCTGCCTAACCCAACATCTTCCTGAAATCGTCCTGTCCTTTCCCTCCAGGTTTAGCCATCCCCTGCGTGTCATTTGCAGCGCCACCCTGAGATTTTACAGCTCCGATGCCAGGCTTCCGGGCACGCCCCAGGCCCGCTCTTGGTCTCGAGGCAGCTGTGCGAGGCACAAACAGTCCACCCGCAGTCGAGGCAGTCGTTGGTTGGGGTCGAGTCGAACTCGATGATGCTTCCTCGGATATCTCCAGATTCACACCGTTGACAACGATCGGCTCTGGCCGTAAGAGTAGCTTGCCCGCTTCCTGTCAGATTGATGTCCCAATCAGTCGGCGCACGCGTGCAAGCATAACGAGTCCTTACCGCAGCGTTGGCCAGCTCGACTATGGCTTCGCCAGTGTCAGCGAAAAACTCGGTGCGTTTCACCGTCGCGTATTTCTCGAGGGCTTGGTGAAGAAGCCCTTCTTGCATATCCGAGGGCAAATTACGAATACGGACTGAGCGATTTCGGACCTCTGCACGTCGACCAAGTCCACTTTCTGCCCATCCTTCCCTATTGGACGCCAACCATCAAATCTATTTCGCCTTCATTAAGGAGGAGACCTACCGGTTCTTTGACCGCACGCGCGTATCTGCAAGCGTCACAGCTATTCTTCGCTTCTTGAGGTCATAGTTGTTTGCCGAGAGTGCCGAACGAGCGTCGGCCTGGATACAGTCATGAAACACATGCAAGAACATCCGAACATCATCAGCCCACCTCATTTTCAAACTCAACGAATGCGAAGCCTTTCAGATGGCCATTCTTGTCTTCTGCCAGACGAATCTCCTTGATGGGTCCATACTAAACGCATCGCTCGAGTCACTGCTTGCAGCACCCAAGTGATAAGGAGAGACTCACTCTCGAAAACACTTCTTGGAGGTCTCCCTTGGTGGTGAATTTACTAAGACCCGCGACGTACACCTCCCGCTCGTCAGCGTCAGCGTCAGTTCGTTCTTTCTTCCGTTCTGGGTTCGAAATATAGACGCTCAGATTCCGTTCGGGCTCCAGCTCGCGACCGTGTAACTCGAGTGCCTTCTCGGCGGAAGCCTGTGAGTCGTGTCAGTAGCCAGATAAACCCGCTTATCTCTAAAAGACTCACCGGCGATGTAAACTGCACATAACAGAATCGGCGCGTCGCTTTGAATTTTTTGCTCGGCCACCGGACATCGAATATGAGACCATACTAGCAACAAGATTAGCGAGGCAACAACACATCAGGCAGACCAACCTGTCCAAAAAGATCACGAATGGCAGTATCATCTGTTTTCTCAGGAAAGTTTGTCACGTATAGAGTCGAACGCCATGCGAGGTGTACGTTGACTTCCGTCCCCTCTATGCGTTTCTTGTCTTTGGTGAGTGCACCAGGGACGCTTTCCTGCACAAATATGAGGTTGTGACGCCTATGGTGACCGAATCACATACTCGTGCAGCAAATTCAATAGTAGCAACAAGCGTTTCGGGCATGTTGGTTATCTTGATATCACGGATTTCTCCACACTGCCAAAGTTGTTTTGGAATGGTACCTCGCTTCCTTAATCCAGTACGTACATCTTTGAAAAGTGTCTTGAGTTGTCCCTCGCTGGTTCCAGGTGGTAGATCAGCAACGAAGACAGCGCAATTCTCGCGATCCCTAGCATTATTGAGGAGCAGATGAATATCAAAACTCTTACCCTTTCCAGTAGATGCTTACCTTTTCAGCGGCGCAGCTGGAGGTTCTGACGAAAATCGATGAGTTGAGATAGATGCACAGTATGGGGATGAAGCCATACCTATTCGCACTTTCTTGCTGGCGCTGCCGTCAGCCTCGGGCCCCTCGCTCGCTTTGCGTTTCCCTTGAGATTGGGCAGAAGCGTCGAGGACATCAACATCCATCCCATCAGCAGATGCAGCGGTTTCCTGGGGTACATTTGCGGGCACAGACATGACAGGTGCAGACGCAGCCTGCTGCTCCATGGCATGCTGAGCTGCCGCGTACGCTTTCTGTGCCTCCTGTGAAGAAGGCGTTAAACTGGACATGCAAAAACGCTGCCAATTCTTGAGATTCACTCACCCTCATCCGTCTCGCTTCAACCTGGGTTCTTGCGCGCTCAATGCGGCCAAGAGCTTCCTCAAGCGAAGTCAGAGAGCCATGTGCATGCTCAAAGTTGAGCCAGGCATCCCAGATCGCTTCCGGGTAGTCAAGATTTTTAGTGCTAACATCCTGGAAAGCAGATCGCGCGGTGTCATGCCGATCGGTTCGACTACAAAAGCCCAGTTGAAACGAACAATGGATCGAGTTGCGGGTAAAGACTCACATAAGAACATCAGTGTAAGCCACCCATACTGCCCAGCTGGACTTGTAGTGTGCGGCGGCGGATGCCCACAGCGCGATAGCCGCATCTGCAACGTCGGCCAGACTTAGATACTATATCCATGGTAATCAGCTACTAAAAAATGAAATGAAATAGTGAACGCACCAACTCAGACAGAAACTTCTCCAGCCTGAACCGTTGGTCTCCGGTCTTCGAAGCTAGAAACGATTCGCATCAAAGGGTACCAGGTCGAATTCGATTCACTGTTATCTACCTTGTCTCACCATCACAAGACCCTCTTCTACAACCCTGATCAACGTGCCAAATGCGTCTTCATCACCTTTCCCAGCCTCGATTGCCCGTTTCTCGGCACCGGCGCGGGCAAGAACTAGTGGCACTATTTGCTCGGGATCCAAATCAGGTCCCTTCGGTTTGGTCTTGGTGAAAAGATTGGTAGAGAATGCGCGCTGGTAGGCATCTGCTTGGATGATTAGAAATTCTACGATGAGGTCCGCGTGAATCACGAGACAAATACCCGATATCGATTCACTATCTCCCATCGGTTCGTCTTCTGTTTCTGTTTCTGCTTTTCGTTCCTACAGGGTACGATTGGGGTTAAACCAAACAGTGGACGTGTCACGACGTACCAAGTAACGGATATACCGCGCCCACACTTCACCTGAACTAGGCACGCTCCTTGTCGCACGCTTTATTATGTGTCCTAGTTCTGCATCATCTATATCTTGCCCTCGCTAATAGAAACGGTGACACATCAGACAACAGAAAGCATCAAACAAGTATCTGTTCGTTGCACATACCATAAAATCGATATACCCCAACCACAGTGTGCGCAGCGTTTGCTCTGCATTCCCTTCGCCGGCGAAGCGAATTTTTGCGGCCTCGGCAATTGACCGTTCATACAAACCCCTGACGATGAAAACATCTGGGGATTTGCCCTTTCGCTCTTTTGCAATGTACTGCATATATGCGTCCAGAGAAGTCTTCAAGCATAAAGTCAGATGAGCAGAAAGGAGGAAAATGAAAAAAAAAAATTCTTACGAGTGAGAGTTCTGAAGGTTCACGCTGCTCATATGCTTTGACAGCACGCAAACGCAATTTTGAAGCTGAGACAAGTAGTGGCTCGTACTCAGCCGCTGGTTTGTATCTCGTTGTAAACGAGGAATACGACTGATAAGTGTCCTCGTGTCCTTTGAGCACAGAGCATAAGATAGGGTAAGTGAGTGCGAACAGGTGCCATAACCGACCTGCATGTGGTTGCTGAAGGCGTGAAAGATAGAACTCTTCCACGAGTTGGACAAGTTCAGGTCTGGCAATCGCACTGAGTAACACACAGTATAAATGAGATGACACGTACTTTTCGCTTGGAGGAGCCTGCTCAATTATTTCAAGTTCCCAATCCCTTTGCAAATCCCAGAGGTACCGACTCTTTCAACCAAACGTCAGATCAGCCTGCATCACCCCAGAGAATCCATTACCTTTGCAAGATGACCACTACCTTTGAAAACCACCTCAGAGAGGGCTTCATGGGTCCATGAGGTAGAAAAGTCATCCCCTAACTCATCCGGTGGCGTCTCGAGCGCTGCAAAGTACGCATGGCGGTCAACTAATAATTCAGCGTGTTTCTGCAGGATGGGAATAGCTGTAACAGCCGTTCAACATATACTTTTCCAGTAGGAAACCCTCACGTACATAGGTAGTCGGCTTCTGCACGTGCGTATAGCTCCAGCACCTCCGATACTTCAGCTGGATTTTCCAGGTTTGAAGAGGTCGTTTTCGCCTCTATGAGTGGTAACCACACGTCGTCCCCGACCGCAAGATAGTTGGCAGCCATTTCTTGAGCTACGGAAACTTGCTCTTCCATGTCAAGAGAGCGGGCCAGGTTGATGTGCTGAACATGGTGGTTGATATCGAATGGGCTGACGGATAGTTCAGTGAGCAAGTTAGCGAGCGCGTCGAGACCTTTGGTCGCATCGGCCGAGTCGTCCATGTCGTTGAGTAAGAGGTTCCGTGTCCGAAGTCGAAGTGTCGCGTCGCTTGCCGAAAAAGGTCGACTTTCCCGTCTCCGTATGTAGTCATGCATGAGTCTACGTCCCCACTACGTGGCCGCAGCCCTCGACAAAGCGGTCTTCGTCGGGTGATGACCGACACCTTTCTATCGCGGCCCTCCGAAGTCGGCGATCGCGCAATGGAGCCACGTCAAATCCCCCCCTGGTCATTCAATCCCGCCTTCCAGGTTTTTCTCGTGCATACTCTACTACTATGTACCACCCTCCTCACCTGAATCGCAGTAAAGAAGAAGTTAGGAGAAGCATACAGGTGTTCGCCGAGAGCCTGAGCCAGTCTTTGGTGCGTGCGACCCATCCTTGACTCGGTACCGTGACTCTCTTTGCAACGGACACCTCCTTGACATACTTACGACTTATCCATCTAGCTACTTGAACTAGCACTAGGCATACAGCCGTAGGTCAAGGTGACACGTACAAAGAGGGTAGAATAACACTGAGAACCGCTGGATAGCACAAGGAGAGGTATGGGTCGAACCCCTGACACAGCTAGCCCCCAACTGAGAGTCCAGGAGAACAAACAACAGCTGATCAACTCGACAGATGGTCAACTGATTTTGCAAACTTCTCAAATGTTTCCCTGGCTATCTATTCCACGTATGACTAGTACGGCTTGCTCACACGTGCTCCCTCCTTCACTATGGTTTTCGTGATTTCACCATCATCGACTCCCAATCCTTTTTCTCTGGCCGTCATTGCTCATGCTGTCATTCTCGAGGTAAGCTATCATTGTCTTTCGATTTTGTTCGTGTCTCAGTGATGAATAGGCACTGGACAAGATAAGTTGTGGGGATGACATGGTATCGCAGGGAATTAGAGCATCTGCATTCAACATCGAATATCGTGCTTTTTGGCTCAATATCGAGATCCTCATATTATACACACGATATCCATGCGTCCTGGTCATCCCCAAAGATATCACGGAACGTACACTCGAGAAGAAGCTAGAAAGTTCCGGCGTCACGATAAGTAGTCACAGTGAAGTACAAGCGAAGTACATGATCGGTGCAGATGGTGCACACTCTGTGGTAACCCCCCCTTTTTTTCATTCTCTGTGCTTGGATATCATCTCACATCGCATAGATCCGCACTATGGCTCGCATAGGGTTTTCCGATCCGATGGTCCGTGAAGGGGAACCAGGGAACTTAGAACCTCTCATAAATAATTCTAGCCTATGGCA
>JBBPOM010000299.1:0-26178 GCA_038091455.1 Leccinum uliginosum
AAATCTAATGCAACGCGTTTTCTGTTCAGGATGGGGCGTGCGGGCAGACAATCGACCGATCCAATGCTGTTAGCTCTGTCGTCTGGCTTCCGAAGGTAGGAGGCGCATGCCTGTCTTTGACTTAAATGACCTCAACAGAGGCGGGGGCACCGAGACGTACTAGGAATATCGGGGATCGTATCTGGTCTCTCCTCGTAAGCCATGGATATGTTCTACTCTCCCCTTACTCACCTATCAATGAATGGATGTGGCCGATTGTGAACAGGTCCATAATATCATATATGCACTCGGGACTAGCCCACTGGCTTAAATGCATGGGTCTTTTGAACAGTGGTCAGTGTTAGGTCAGCCGGGAGGCGAAGACTGCCCTGTAGTCTGGTGGACGTGTTGAAGTGCAGCGAAGAACTTCATACTTGTTCGTTTCTTTTTGTTGATGTTCCTTGCATATGGATGGCGCTGATACTTTTGATTAGCGATTGGTGAGCCTACTTCACTTGTTGAAACATTCTTCCGACGATCAAGCATAGTGAAAATTTGATATTGGATCACTCCACGCATATTAGATCGGTGAAAGAAAAGTGTCTCGGTGCTCGGGTGTCGGGGATCGGATCGGTCATGTTGAATCTCGGACGTCGGAAACACTTTCGTTGGCAGAGTTGCAAGGTCCATCTCTAGATCCGCAACTTAAGTTGCGTGGTCTAGTCGACGATGTCGGTCTGGGAAAAGCATCGGATAGTGGCGAATTCTCCGTCTCGAGCTGCAACCACAGCGGCCGATCATCCCTTGTACGCGTTTCGATATGTAATGCAATGTTTACTGATTACCCCCGTCCAGGTATATCGACTTGCTTGAACGTATTTACGCTATCCGAGTCGATCGTCTTCGACAATGTTGTTGATGCGTTGCTCCTGGCATGCTCGAGTCACATGAAAGACAGCACAACCTCCCGGTGCATCAGTAGTATGCTTTACATTTTCTTGGTGACGCTCATTCCAATAGAAAGCCTTGATCGGATGGGGTATACTAACATCATGTTCAAGTTGCTGCAATTCGAGAAGCTCGAAACCGTCACTACGATCACCGAGGTAGAGTCTTGAGAAGGGTGAGATGTGGGTGTATCTTATCATTATTTTTACCTTTGTTTCTTACCACGCCGTATTCATTTTCTCTTCTTCCTCCCTATGTGTCCGCATTACATTGACATTGCCAACTTTTCCCCCATACACGGGCCTCCGCCTTAGAAGTTCTTGTTTACATAAATACCCTGCCATCTTGACGATTGGTACTACCTCGGGAGTGCTGACCGTCTGGACTGCCGCGTCGGTTGTTCTTCGTGTGTTCGGCACCACATTATGATCGGGGATGCTCGTGCTCAGGTTGTCGCTAACTCGAAACTCATCCCCGATTCCTCGGGTGGTTCGCTTCTAGGCTCAAAGTCAGTTTCGCTGCCAGGTTTCTTCTCTTTCTCACCTGTTCGTAGGGTGATAATTATGCCAGCCAAGCCCGGGCGGGGTGAATGTCAACCTCTTCGTCGGTCGCGGCTGTCCACAGACTGATGAGTCGACTTGCATTAGCGGGGACAGAGAAAAGCCGGTACCTACGGTATTCCCGAATGAATTCTTGTGGCATTGGGTGAGTATGCGTTAGCGTGACAAGTGACGACAGCAGCTACTAAGTCTTGGCAGTGACACCTCTCGGTGTCACGCATTCACCAGGGTATTTAAGGCTGCCTCAAACCACCTAACCCTCAGCTCCTTCTTTCACTCGATCATCTTCATCCCTTGCGGCTTTATCTCATGGCGAATTCTGCCAACGTTCCGGACGCTGTTCGCTCAGATCCCGCGACGACGGGAGACAAGCGACCACGGTCGAGTGCCTTGCAGACAGGACCTCGCAAACGGCCGTGAGTCTTGTCCATGCGTTGCTTCACCGTACTGACTGGGTTGCAGAAGCGTTCAAGATCCATTGGTACACCATGGACGACACTTCGGACGCGTGATACACGCGTTTTGCAGCGTGCAGACGTTGCTTACCAACGGCCTTGCCATGATGGGCGAACTGGAGGACAGAGACTTGGATACGTTTTCAGACCAGTGAGTAACTTCATTATATATTATCAATTTACCTACGAGAACCCAACATAGCGAAAGGAAGGAGTACAGTGTCTTTCACGAGTTGTTAAGACTGGTCCCATTGCTCGAATCCCGACTCTTATCCTCGGATGAGGAAGAGGTCGTTGCTGTGGCAGAGTTAGTGAGTCCGTCACTTTCTGACAAACGATCACTGCTTCATTCGTCCCCCAGATCCAGCGAGGCGCCAACGGTGCTAGGGCCGACGACACAAAAGGAATGAAGTGTTCAATTGTTGACTGGATTACTCCAAAAGGTCAAACATTGAACCCTCACATCCCGCGGAATGCAAAATCCGCTCGAGGATTCAACCACGAACGTACTGGCGCGCTACTCTGCCCAGCTGGTTATGACTGGTCTAATGCAGAGTGAGTTCGTCAATTTTGTTTAATCCATTCTTACACAATACGTTGCAGAATCAAGGAGAAGCTGCGCACTAACCAGCTGCGGGTCGCCGGGGATCAATGGCCCGTCTTTCTGTATGCGAACTACGCGTATGATGCGGAAGACCCATGGAACGGTTTGTTGCGCAGTGGACTTTTGGTTTCAGTAAGTTGTTTTTTCGTACAATCGACACTGGTCTACTAATGTACTACAATCGTGCAGGCCTACAAGTATATTTTCACTTCTCCGAGTTCCGTAGACCTCGAGGAGCCGAAGGCCACGCGCTCGTGCAATGCTCGTATCCACGGTATGTACAGTGTGACGAAAGCTTCGATTGCATACGTTGCAACACAGGTGAGCCCGTTTCATTCACCCCTTCGGCCTTCACACAAACAGCCGTGATATTTTGTAGGCTCGTTTTGCCCTGACATCGGCCCAAGTGTTCTCACGCACGGACTTATTGACGGACTCAGAACGGTTCTATAATAGTATACTCGAGCTTCTTGATGACCCGGAGGAGCGAGATGAAGTTAAACAACTTTTACAATGGTGGAATAGGTAAGTGTGATCATATATTCATAACATTCATATCAATGATTCCATAGACAAATTTTCCCCGCCAATGCTGAAAGTACTCGGCTACCATCCGAGAACAGTGCATTGGCGACGATCCGACGGAGGCGAGCAGCGATCAAGGCTGCAGCCGCGGCTATAGCCGCTGAAGATTAACTGACATAATCATTTCCATCTTGGTAGCCCTGTGCCCCTCTTTGTTCGCCTTACATATGAATATATCAAACCCTATGCCTGGTTTCCTATGATGTGAATGAGTCAGAATTGAATTATTTGGATTGACGTATATCACTGGCATGTCTGTCGGAGTCCTGATTAGAATCTAGAATACTGATACTGCATACAGAATAGCTCATGTGTCTATTTTTGCTACATGTTATTGTGAGCTAGTAGGACTCTGATACATTTTGCAAGGATCACCTTGGAGATGACATGCAGTTCATAAATCATCATATATTGATTGTAAATAGCATAACATATACATACATATATGTCTGCTACACATTATCAATTTAAAAAATTCTGATGGACATATATATTAGAATGGTATTGAAGACCAACTGCCAACATTTAGATATGTATTATCTGTGACAAGGAATGATGGTATTTGGGGACAACTGTTACCACCTAGATATGTATTATCTGTGACAAGGAATGATGGTATTTGGGACAACTGTTACCACCTAGATATGTATTATCTGTGACAAGGAATGATGGTATTTGGGGACAACTGTTACCACCTAGATATGTATTATCTGTGACAAGGAATGATGGTATTTGGGGACAACTATGACCACCTAGATATGTATTATCTGTGACAAGGAATGATGGTATTTGAGGACAACTGTTACCACCTAGATATGTATTATCTGTGACAAGAAATGATGGTATTTGGGACAACTGTTACCACCTAGATATGTATTATCTGTGACAAGGAATGATGGTATTTGAGGACAACTGTTACCACCTAGATATATGTATTATCTGTGGAACATCTTATAGACAAAGTAGTTCATGGACCAAGAATACTGGTATTGAGGTACAACTACTGTCATTCAGATATGCATTATCTGTTGGAACTATATGCAGCTTTTGCTCAATGCTATCAATGCTCCCATGGATTATATAGCCTCATCAATGTAAATATCATTATTATATACATCATATCATTTTGTAGGGTAGATAATGCTATACATGGAATTATCATATCATTTAAATTTCCCTGATGACTAGGCTCGAAACGACCTGCCATATACTATCGTTAGCGTGTCAACGCGTCAACTAGCGCCGTTTCCTGACTCCGAGGTCTGTGCTTTGTCTCGCGGAGATGTCACGCTGCCCCGCACGTCCGCGGAGGATAACGGCGACTTCCCTCCAGAAGAATGTCGGTGTAAACAGGAAGGAAAAAAGCTTCAAGGTCAACCAGGAGAACGCCAAAAAGAGGAAAACATGACGTGTCGAGTCCGACGAGGAACAGGAACCCTTCCAAATTGGCGGCGAGGAGGAAAATATGACCTTGTAGAAAATACCCAAGGGGCACAAGCGTGCCAGGATCAACTCTGTTGGCGCTTCCACACATTCGTCGATGCCTGGACCAGACAGAAAGCCAGCACATCAAAACGTTCCCCAGGGACAATGACGGGTAGGCTCGTTTACAAGCATTGACATGAGTCACTCTGACGGAATTCTCTTAGCTTCATTCCCGAGTCTATCGTCCGTGTCCGGCTGCAGAACTTCGTCACCTACAACTGGGTAGAGTTTCGCTCAGGTCCCTATCTAAACACGATTCTTGGCCCCAACGAAATTGGGAAGAGCGGTATCGCTTATGCAATCTGTCTGGGCCTGAATTGGTCTCCTAGTGTCAATCTGTCGTGTATCATGATGTCCGATTCTTGACGCCTGCTTTAGATCTTGGGTCGTACCGGTGAGATCCGTTCTTTTGTCCAGAACGACAAGGAAACTGGTCATATTGAAATCGGGCCGAAGGTAGCCAAGGGCAACCAAATCTCGTCATTCGGCGCAACCTCAGCGCGAAGATTAGAGCGTCCCTTTCTACTCTTAATGTCCAGCAGACTATTGGTAAAGAAATATGGCGAATCTGAACGTCCAAGTCGGCAACTTTTGGTAATGAAACGTCATGAGCTAATGATTTTTTTCCTACACTAACCGCATATATGCCCTTTCTAGCTCTTTTCTCCCCGAAGATCGAGTCTCCGAGTCTTCCCCAACAGTTTCTTAGGGAAACTCAGTAAACTGTGGGCGATATCAATCCAATGAAGTGGCATGATACCTTCATTGTTTCTGGCAAAGAGCGTAATGCTGTGTAAGAGGCGGCGCGCATTCGTCCTGCGTTTTCTCGTCGTTGATACGTTCATAACATCGAGAATCACTCAGTGATGGAACTCAACTCGAGCGAGACGTGGCACGATACCAAGAGCGCTTGCGGATCGAGAAAGAGGCATGTTCGATCTCCTTGTAGACTTCTGCGCACTGACACTGCGCAGATTGCTAAATTGAATAATCTGATTCCTATCATCAAGAACCATGAATGAAGGGACGCTATGCAGAAGCCAAGGAGCGCCAGCGTGGGTTACATGCTCATCTTGCTCAACTTAGAGGTCAGAAATGCTCCCACTCACGCGAAACTAGGGTACGTCCTCATTCCCTTTATTACGATTCGTCTGTACACACAACAACCATTCCGTCCACAAAATGATTCGGAACAAAGGTGAAAAGCACATGAGCATCGACCACCCTCGTAATTTGGTTGTATACCACCTCGAATCATCCCCCTCCGTCGTCTCCAACAAGCAACAAGTTCACGGTCACTTGGGAAACCTAATGGAAAAGCTTGACATTGCTTGAATCTTCCTGATGCTTGCTTTAGGTATCGCGACGAGTGCTCAATGAAAGTGAACGCACGCTCAAGCGAATTCTCCGGGATACAACGTGAGTTCCTACGATATGATTGACGTCGACGGACGATCTACCTCGCTCACTAGCTTCGGTTGCGGAGGACGTCCGGTGCTAGCACTGCCGTCGTTACTGATGTGCTATAGTGTCCCAGAACGAGACCAATGAGTTGTCAAAGACTGCTATGCATGCGTTGTCGCATGGTGGGCTGTGGCCTCCCGTTGTGAATAGACGTATCGCGAGAGCGTCGTCTTGGTAGATACGTAGTGAATATGTTGAGACAAGACAAATATTTTCCATCGTCCATCCAGTGACTTTGATTAGAAAGTTTGCGAGGAGCCAACAACACCGCTACGATTACATAATTCCGCTGTGGAACACGTGGCAATCGAATAATCATTGGTTGACCTTCAACCTCCCAGACGGTGGTGACCTACCACGCCTACTGAACCCGGGACAGAACGTTTTCGCTGGCAAATCGCTCGTATCGCGTGTTTTCTGTGCAGTCTCCTCCCCTACTTCTCTAGCATCCAGGGACTTGATCAGATTGCTTCGTATCGCGCTTTGACGTCGAAGGCACCGTTAACTTGATCCTGGTGTCTGTCCACTTTGTTCTGCTGGACCTGCTCCTTGAACGTGGCACCTCACAACTTGAACCCGGATGGCTCGCCAACTTCCTAACGGGAGATTGCAACCTTGTGTGTCTCTTGGCGACTTTGCACAGAACCTGGCGACCGCCAGCGCCAACAGATTGTCGATGAGACGGATCAACAGAGTCAGGATGCCGATGCCGATGAGATGGAGGATGAAGCTTTGCGAAAGAACGTCGGGCCTTCCAAGGAAGCCGTTTCCAAGTTCACCGACTATGGTACACGTGTGTTAATCGTCCCTGAAACGCGTGGATGACGCTGAGCGAAATCGTGCAGAAATCCCTTACATTAATGACGAGCACGCAGAAGCCGCTACCAAGAACGCAAGGTTCAAGCTTGTGTTGCGTCTGTTGGGCTTTTTGATTCAGGAGGAAGGTGTGTTACGTGTCTCTGTCGTGATTACGTTCTTCATCACCGGAATGCGTGTAGACGCCGATGAACTCCAGTGGGTTGTGCCCGCCCCGATCGTGCCGTCCATCCTGTGGGAACGATTGGACGTCGTCGATCAGTTCCTCAAGAATCCTATCGACTTGGAGGGCAAGGAGAGCGAGCGAGATGCTGAGTGGGAAAACACGCCGACGCCGCTCGGTCCCGACGTTGAGCTTCCTGATGACGAACCCCGACGGCGCAAGAAGGAGAAGGAAGAGAAGGAAGAGAATAAGTACAAATCCGCTCAATTTATCGAAGATAGCGACGAGGGGTACGGCGACATGGAGACTTTCCTCGAGTGGGAAAAGGCGCTGCGTGAGAAGACGTTACGCGCCGCCGCTGAGAGCGGGAAAATCGCGACGATGCATGCCACTGGGAAGAAGAAGCGACGAAAGAAGGGCAAGTATGCTGTCCTATCGAGCGTAGAGGACGATCAGGCGCCCACCGCTCCGATGGTATTCCCGAACGATTCGAACAGCGACAACGACGATGGAATCTTCAAGGAGCTGGACAGGAGTCGGTCGCCGTCTCCCCTGCCGAATGCGAAGGCCAAAGCGCGACCGAAGCCTCGCCCAGTCCAGAAACCAAGGCCCACTATTCTGCTTGGATCGCCTCGTTTTTGTCACCTTTGGTAGACATTATTATTCGACGACAGAGCCCAGCATCCATCTTCCTCAAGCGACTCTCCTACTAAACAGGACGCGTCATAAGTATCGTCCTGACCATGTTCAGCAGCAAAATGCGCGACACAGACCGCTTTCGTGTATGCTCTAATCTTGGGATAGTGCATACAGACGTCGTCGACGTCGATCACAGCTACGTCCTCTTCGTCATATCAGACTGACTACAATCTATCACAGTGCCATTCTGAGATGCGACCTCTCATGGTCAGTCAGTCTCACTGTCGTCCTACCCCCGCCCTCGTTTCTACCCCTTTCGTCCAAACAGGCGCCAGAACCCACCTGCGCTTCGTGTCGTGGGTCTTTCGTAGAGAAGGTACGCTGCTCCTCTCCCTTGTCCGCCCATTCTAACTCTCTGCCAGCTCGAGAATCCTGTCGATGATCCTCGCAATTTTCAACATCGTCCACCCGCCAATTTGGACGCCCCAAATGATGTCCCAGTTACATTAGAGAACTTTCTGCGTGGCAGTTCCGTACTCCCTTGCCCTCACAGTCTTCAATCTAATCTCGACTGTTCAGGTTCCTGTGGAGGAAGTGACGCTCTCGGTTCCCCTTCATCTCCTCCCCGTCCCAGCTCCCCGCCCACACAGCGCACACGTGATAGTCCCTCGGTGGGTGTGCTTTCTGTTCCCGCTCTTTCTTCCTCTCAACGACCACTATAGGCAAGCTCCGGCTTCCGCTTTGAATTCCACAATGGTCCAGGCGGTGGCAACTCCAGAACATTCATCCTTGGAGTTCCTAATGCACTTGGGCGCTCGCCGCCTAACACAGACGATCGTGCACCTACTATCTTCGAGTCCGTTTCTCGTTTCATGTTTTTTCCGGTTTCCGGTAACTTGACTTCACCTGAAGGTTTCTGCGTGGCGAACAAGACAACCCCGCTAACACGCGCCCACCTGGCGACATAACCGGTCCATTAATGGTACAGTATCTCCTCAGTTTGTTCGGTCGTGAGCAACAAGGCCATGGCGATCCATTTGCAGAACTGTTGGGTGTGCCGCCATCAGCCCGATGGGGTGATTATGTGTTCAATCAAGAAGGTAAGTCGCCTCTCACTAGACCTCATTTCTTCTCTGACCATCTCAAAGCGTTGGACCAAATATTAATTCATCTTGCTGAGAATTCCACTTCTGGAAGGCCGGTACCCGCACCGGAGGAAATCGTTGACAACTTATCAAGGAGGTGCTCACAGAAGACTGTCCGCGTTCACATCTCGTCTGCATTTACCTTCTTGCTAACGTATCTCGTATCCGCTGTTGGATAAAGATTGTGCTGTTTGCAAAGAATCCTTCAAGGTGGATGCAGAAGACCCGGATGAGCTAGTCATAGTCACCCTTCCTCGCAAGCACCCGTTCCACGAAAGTTATATCCTTCCCTGGCTCAAATCCAGCGGGACATGTCCAGTGTGCAGGTTCGCCTTGAACCCTACCTTGGGAATAGATGGTATATGTAATTTCTGGCATATAGGTTCGCTCTAATTGCTCAGCCACAACAACAACCCCCTGCAGGGCTTCCCGCAGGAAGCTCGGGTTCTAATGACACGAGTTCTTCCGCTGGATCACCCCCGCGGTCACCCGGGACCTCTGGCAGAGGCGGTGGTAGTGGTGGTAGTGGCGGTGGTGGCGGCCTCTTTCACGCGATTTTTGGAGGTGGAGGCTCCAGGCTCCAGCAGACGCAACAACTCTAATTCGGCACGCTCCCGAGGTCGCCGCAACATCCGACCAGAGGCCGTGCCCCAGAGTACCCCAGCTTTTCCTGGGCAATGGATTGAGGACGTGGACTGATGAGAATCGGCCCCCTGTTTTCTATCTGGATGTCTCTACATACGCTTTGCTTGTGCGGACGTCTGGTTTCCTACATTACCCTGTCACTTTCAACCACTGGTACCGCTGTGTTCATTTAGATCCTTGTATCCAATGTGTATCATCGCCCAGGCAGCGCCTATTCTTTGGACGTCGCTACATGCGCGGCTGGGAGGAGTGGGAGGAAGTGGGCTGAGAGGAAGTGGATGAATTCAAGCTTCAAGACGGCCTCCGTTGAGATACATAAATCAAATGCCTTGGCAAATCACTCTATTCTTTTGGATACAACTTTACGCGACCGAAAACCCAAAGTTATTCTACAAGCGTGAAGATCGACGTTGTTTAATATGTACATAACTCAAAAGCTCCACCGTAACTTAGTTGGTTAGCATCCGTGTAGCTGGTCGTCGCGAAACCGACTCGAGAGTTCGTGGTGTCGAAGACACTGTAGAAGCGTTCCAGGAAGCTTTGACCGTTGATGAAGTCAAGACCCTGGCCGGATGGCGAGCCGAGGTTGTTGACGATACCGTAGATCGAGCCGGAGGTACCGCCGATGTAGGTGTTCAGCGTTCGTCTGGTTCACGAGTGTCACGTCGGAGTTCATCATGCGGATATTGACAGCTTCCGCATCTTCTCTTTCTTCAATTGCAACCTCGTCGACCTCATAGTTCTTAGACGTCCGCGGCCATCATCGGTATCATTAACCAGCTTCATGGGTGGGGGGAGGTGGAGGATAACGCGGGACTTCGCATCCTCGCGCCATGGGCTTTGCAAAACCAAGAAGGGGCCAGACCGAGCGCTTTATCCCCATTGGTTTTTCCGCGCACTTCACCGACATCGTCGCCCTCCGCTTCGTTCGCGCTAGCGTTGACCACCCGGATCGCTGTCGTCTTCACCAAGTTGTACGCATTGGGGCGACACCGAGAAGTAGATGTGGAAGGCGACTTGAGTACCAGGTCTGGGGAGCGTACCAGCCACTGCGTGGTTTTTCACTTGGAGGGGTGCGTCCGGGGGAGGGCATGCGCTAGTGTCTCGGTTCCGAAGTCCATGTATGCGGGGAACCGACTTGGATGGCGTCTTGTCGAGGTGTAGGCATCAAAGAATGATAGGGAGGAGCGGATCCCTTTTTCAATTGCATTCAATAGCCAAATTGGTGCTGTCCCTCGGCTTGTGCTGTCCAGGAGATGCGGATGCAGATAAGGAAAAGGAGAAGGGGGATCACCGATGGTGTTCACGGATCAACTGTTCGTACACAGGGGCGCAGCCACGGTCAATGCGGACGATCGGTACACGGTGTCCGCAAAGGACGGGCAACAACTTGGGTACACTTACCAGGTACCAGGGTGAAGAAGGAGCATACCTAAGACTGGAATCCGCGACACAGCGCCGGGAGAACTGTGATGAAATGTTGAACATTTTCGGACAGCTTTACCCAACTCTCGTGGATCTTGGCGCGTAAACGAGTCCACTGTGGATGACCGGGCCACTGCCAGTGGGTCCGCAGAAAGGATCCGTCTAGGCTGGAATAGACGAGGAGCAGGAGGTTCTACAGAACGATTAGAAAGGTCGGATATATGCGCTGGTTTCTCCTTCTGAGGTGGTGCCCCCAGTACGGATCCAGCCTGGTATTTGAGAGTGTCCGGTGGAGGTGGACCCGGGACTTGTACGCTAACCTGTGGAACCTGAGGCCTGAGGGTTCATCAGAGCTTGAGGTCCGTAACATTTTACCCCGACTAGCTATGTATGGTTGATATCATCAATCTCCTGTCAACTTACTTGCCGCTTTTCTTTTACTTCAAGCATTTCCTGGATAGTTGGTTGGCGATCGGGCCAAACAGCGGTTATAAACGCGTGTCATCAAAGCCCACCCGTGCGTCCTTTACCTTCGGTTTGGACCGCCGATAGCGAACTGCTAACTGAACCATGTACTGATCGACTTACAGGACTTTGTTACACAGGAAAGAAACAGTGCTTAGTGGCTAATAGTGCTCAATAAGTCCGGAATGGTTACCTGCGTGTTTGGATACAAAACGCCTGAATACCTTGATGTTCTCAAAGATGTTGTCGTCACAAATAATATCGCCTACAAGATTCGTGCTTTCGGAATCGCGGGTCAATTCTTCCACGTCGTCACGAAGTATGCAGACGCCCAAGGTCCCACCACCAACTCTGGTGCCCGTACTAGTCTGGCGGATGCGCTTGGAAAAAAGGCTTTGACGACTTCCACCGACCTCGGGAGAACTAATTCAATGTGCTAGAAAGGCCGTTGTAGCCACTCATACGGCGGAGATCGAACTGTGCCTACGATATCATTTTCAAGTTCATCATTACTCTGGAGACTGTTCTTTGTGGCCATTAGTGATCCTTTTTCTACTCCGGGTGAGTCTGCTGTCCGACTTGAGGGGCAAACCATCATCCTGACAGAAGCACCTACGCTTAACAAGATATTTGGTCGTGGGTCTATACCTCCAACCTATGGCTTGCGCCGAGTCTTGAACACATAATTGGAAGTCGGCGTCTGGTGATGCGCGTGCGTCCGGGCGTCGAACCGATATAAAAGTGCTGAATGATGGGTGCAATAGGAAGTTCACCATTTTGAATTGCATTCGCGTTTCGTTTTCCATCTCTTCAGTGATGAAGAGTGGGGGAAATCCAAGCTGAATAGGTGGGTTGTCAGTAATCGGTTGACTCGTGTCTCTTGGAACGAGCTCGATTTTCGTGATCCGCCCGCTAGATCCATTTCCTATGTTCACTCCTACGCAGACGTTCTCCGTCTATTGGCGCTCCGGTTGCGATATTCCGTGTCATCGGAAGATTGGAGGTGTCGTCCGGTGGCACTTTCGCTAGAAGAACATGTTCCTAAACTGATCCACGGCGTTTGTTGTCAATGCTTTTTAAGAGAGAACGAACTCCACTGTGTTCTAACACTAGTGGCACTAATCAATAATACGTGGCTTTATCAACACAACTTCATTCCACGGTTTTGAGCTGAAGTCTGGAGTTTCGCATCCGGTTTGGCACAGTGCTGAGCGCTGAGTATAGTAAGTGATCGCAAAAGTGCGAGATGATCTGCATTGCATTCCCCATTTCTTGTTCGTCCTAGCACAGTTCTATCCACCGTGTGTCCTTCATCCGCACTTGCTTCTTCAACAACACGACCGTTTCGAATTGCAAGTACTAATGGAGCCCCTCCCTATTTGACTCTTTTCGCACCCGTGGGCTGCTTACGTACGTACAATGCTCTTCTTCACTTTCCTTCAACTCGTTACTCCGTTTCTCTCCTCCAACTCAATGTTTGCTTAGCTACAGGTGGTAATGAAAGTATGCTGTGAGACATGTCCGTATTGAGAGCCTCGAGGTGGTACGCAAGAGGGAGAGGTTGAGGGCATAATTCACTGCGGTACTCGTACTACAGTTTTACAAATTACAAATATTCACACCACTAAACGGCCTCAGTCAGTGACTGTGAATTAATCTCGACGCGCTGACGATATCGACACGATGGAAAGCTGGGATCAGGTCGCGTTCAAGGCAAGTCCGACGTTCCTACACGTCATCTTGTTTGCCCTCGTCCTTAGCATGTGTCCGTCTTACGCCCGGCCTCCGTGGTACTACCGGTATGATAGAATATTCTCCGAACCACATCCCAACGTCTTTGGTCACCTCCAAGAACGTAACGTCATGATTCCCAAGGCGTGCTCGTGCGACGCGACATCGTCACGTACCTCTCTCAAAGCCACCTCGCTCTCACATGGACAAAAGCCGCGGCGCTCGTTCAGGAGGATGGCAAGATGGGGGACTTGTTGGAGGAGCTGGAGATGTTCGTGGGTACGGTGGGAAGACATGTTGGGGAGTTGGGCTCGAGTGGGGGATTGGGCTGGGACTAGGGTTGTATATGAACGGGGGAGGGGACCAGGAAGGCGAACGGTCCAAGGTGGGGAAGGAGGAGGAAGGCAGAGGGTATGGTCACGCCGGGTGAGTTGCTGCAGGTTGATTGAAGGTGTGACTGACGGTCGCGTCGGGTGCTTGGTCGCTGGACCCTGCGGGTCGCTCTGAACGTTTAGCAGGTCGCCGCGGTTGAGCTCCGTCTTGGTCGAGGCTGCAGCAAGCATCATACACGCGGCGCCGAGTACAGAATCCAAAGGTAGGTAACGTGTGTTTCTGTCTACTCATGGCACGTCATGCGAGCTACCTCTAATTTGATTCCTTCCTCATCAAGATTTGCACGCTGTGAGGGAGGTCCTCGTACAACGGTTGGGGCTACCGTTTTCCCAGATGGCGTCCGGGAGTCTGAATAACCATGTGTCTCCGCGCGTAAGTCACCTTTCTCTTTCTCTGCCTCACATCCCTGACTTCTTCAACTATTTTCTGTGGAATGAATTTCTGACGAGTGCGTTGGGTCTCGGAATATAGGTAATGCAAATTCTGTCCTCTTCGCCACCTATGGCATCCAAAATGGACGAATATCTCGTCGATATTGCACAAACGTACGAGGTCAGATGGGTTCCTGAACCGAAGATCTGTACGTCCAATCAAGGCAGCAATCTGAGCCCTAGGATCTATTCTGATTTTCAAATATTGCGATAGCGTCCACGTCATTTCGGAGATCTTGCACATGGATGTCAATTCGCCGCCCGTCGTGGATTTTCCACGTTTGCACGAGATATGCGCACGCGGTTCGTGATAAAAGTCTCGCACATGCGGATTTTGGACCGTGGATTTGACGGTTGTTTGATTATAAGTCTTCCTGATGATCCACCCTGGGTACGACCTGGCATGTGGAGGTATCCCTCGTCCCAGTATTCGTGGTTTTTTTCAGCTCCGAGCGCTTCGTCCCATGCTGTATACTAACAGCCAACTCATATATGTCGGTTGACAGGATTTAACCGATCCACCATAACAATGCAACGAACTCGTTTACGCAGACCAGTGGCAGAGGGTGGTGCACCTGCGCCGCCCGTATCTCTCGGGGTCCTGTATACATGTGCTTCTCATCTTTCCGTCATCGCGCCGCTCGCTCGTAGTTTTAAGCCTAGATCCACTTCACGACCCTCATACACTGATGACATGATTCACGTGTGTCATGAGGTGAGGCACACCAAGCTCCAACACTCGAGGCGGTTGGTGGTGGCAAACTTGAAGGACGTAGTGTATCCCATTTCCCCTTCACCAAGACGTCTATGGAACCAATAGCAAATAATGAGGGCATGATGGGCCAAGGTACATGTTTTGCAAGGTCCGGATCGCGTATTAATTCATTCTTCCTGGGACTGCCACCCAGATTGGTGGCCTCGTTTTGGTACGGCCTCCGACCAGGCAGCCGAGTTAATTACGCACATTCGGACCGCACAGCAAATACTATGTATGGCAGCAGTACGTGATCAAAGTTCATCCAATTATCGATGTCTTGGGTTTCGTCCTACAATGGCTTTTCCCTCACAAGTACGTGATCAAAAGTTCATCCAATTAATGATGTCTTGGGTGTCGTCCTACAATGGCTTCTACCTTCCAATTACTATGTATGGTCTCAATGGACTTTGCCCGGTCAATCCTGAAGCCGATTCAGACAGTACTTGTGTGGTTGAAAGTGATAGAAGCATCGTTCAGGTCCTTTAGGTCGTCACCTCAACCTAGTTCTCGTGGCGGCGATCGACTTGATCTCGCGTTAACAATGTAGCACAGTATAGCTTGGTCATTGGCGACGACTGTTCAAGATGGTACAGAATCCTTACAGACATGACAGATGGGCATTTTGATTGGAAATATCGCTACGATCATCCACGTGAACGATTGGTCCAAACATCGGGTCTAAGCGATCACATACGAAAGTTGCCACAAACCGGCGTGTAAGCTGTTAAGGACACTCAACTGAAAAACGTTCCTGGACGTTGGCTTCGGTCTGGAGACGTGGTCGAGTTCAAGTTCCCTGTACTGTGAGTTTCACAAAGGCCTGAACTTGAACGATGTCATAGTTTGGTGATGTGTACGGCCCTGGCTAGGATTCAATCATCGATGTTGTTCATAAGGCCTTAAGGCCCAACCCTCGCGGACTTGGTTCTTCAAGAAGATCGTGGGAATTATAGCTTCACTCAAGTTTACGACTTGTTCTGGCAGACTCCAGCTCTCAGAGATCGCAAATTCTCGTGGACTCGCTCTCAACTTACCAGGGAACTTTTGGAACATGATTGAAAGCTAAGGGTAGTACGTCCACACGCAGCATGTTTCTAGAGGCTCCTACCACGAGTCGCCGTCGTAAAATCAGAAGCAACGAGATTGTTAGTATGTACGACTTGCTTCAACCTTTACCCAAAAAATTCTGTGAGAACTGATCCACCTGATAGGACCTCGTCCGTCTCCTTACCCCCCTCGATTCTCTACCTTCCCCGACTGACCCATTATCCCCAACCGACGCGCTTCTCGGCCGAATATCAGATTCCCTTTTCAACGATTCCCTAGACCTTTTCATCCTACTCGTAAACGAAACGAAGAGCACGCACTCGGGCAAATGCCCACTCAACCCCACCGCATCCGACACCATCCGCATCCCATGTGCATCTTGAAGCCCTCGTGGGAGAGATTGCCGAGATGGAGGAAGAGGAAGGGAGGAAGGTTTGGACGAGAAAGTTAAGCGAGCGGATCAAATGGGCAGATGGTGAACTTGCTACCAGTCTTGTACGTCGTTTCTTCCTTTTTTTTCTTTTTTTTTTCTTTTTTTTCGTGCTGCGCCGCGGCCTCGACGCCTTGATGCTTGTTGGGCCCGCTAACACTCGATAAACCCATGACAGCATGCAACTGGGCTCGATCCAGCCCTTCCACATTACTCATAGTCAGTATAAGCTTTGTTCCGCGTATCTGATTTCCGCGGTGGTCGGGAGGCTTACTCATGCTCACGATTCTTTGTACAGCCGTTGGCTCGCGCCTTTATTGGCACAGACTTTGCACAGACTCTTCCATTGTCCTCCTTGTTCCCTATTTGGGACGTGCTCTTTTCCCGTCCAATGCGCACGCGTGACATCGACCTCGAAGTCGACTCGAGGCGGTGGTGTAGCTTTTCAAATTTCGAGCTGGTAAATCTTGAGGACGTCATAGTAGTCACGAGTGCTGAGCCAATCGACGCACTCGTTTGATCGTTTTGTCAGCCGATCTCTCCCTTCTTCCCCACTGGTGGCTCACGCTATGATTTCAAGTTACCTCCTGACTCTCGTGGAATTCGCGTAGAAAGTGGACGCATATTTCAAGAAAAAGGAAAAAGGCGGAGTCGTCGCCAGACTCGCCACCCATTCATTCCCACGGATCGGCGCAGAACCTCTGCTTCACACCTTTCACATCTCCGAGGGACACTGGGACATGTCGAGGAACATTAACATTGCCTTCTATATGAATAACGGGACCAAGGGGCTAAGACGATCACATTACTTCTCCATCGAAAATGGTATATCGCCGCTGTCGGCCCGGGTGACGAGATTCTCAGTAGTAGGTTACTCACGACCACGCCGATGGAACAAGCACCGCTCGTGCCGATCAACGATACGCCCACCACGTGCCATAATCCATTCCAGGGGATCATGATCGCGGTGACCTCTCTCGCCCCATTTAAGTAACACACCTCAGCTGGCCCGGTAACCCGCCCCTTTTCCCCCGGTACCCTTCCCCGACCCCGTCGCACCTAAAATTCATTCAACTGGCCTCGTCATCACGCCTACGTACAAACGACAATCAATATGCACGCACAACCCGGTCACCCAACGAACGAATTCTCGAACCTACCCGGAGAAGGAACTGCGCCATTTTCGAATTCGCCGGCGCGGACCAATCGCCGATCACGTCTTCATAGTACCATGCAATTTGCTGCTCCTATTTCCTCGGGCCGTACCTCCTGCTCTGAGCTCTGCCGGCAACTGAACTCGTCGAATGAACGCGCGAAACCCAGGCTGACTTCCATGCAAAATGCAACAGTCAGAGCAGTGAATGTATGGAGAGCGCGCGGGAGTAGTGGCGAAGGCATTCAGCAACTGTATGACAGATCGGTGTGTCTCAATGGACATGTCGCAGGTCTCGTTTACTTATGAAATAAATTTCTCCAGAACATCACCGGGCCACCGGCGGACCAATCTCGGAAATGGGGGATCTATCATGTTGTCGGTCTTGTCATGAAGTGCTATTTCGGTGTACGTTTCTATCATACTATCGCACATCCATCCAGTATGTAATTCGAAACCAGGTCAAACGGATATCCTTGTCAAAAAATATCCTGCGAGCGCTGGACGCGAACCCGGATATACCTTCTTTGACCGCCTACCCCCGCTCACATCAAGTGTGTCGCATCTTGGGGCCCACCCCATGTTGCTAAAGGTCGACTATTGACTGCAGGTCACATACCGATACTATCTCGGAATGCTAAGCTTCTTGAACGAAGACTACGCAAAGGTAACCTTCCTTCCAAACTTGTCTTACAGCGACCGCTCACCTTTCGCCACAGGCAGAACAGGAGCTCACGCTTGCATTCTACAATTGTCATATCCAGGCACACAGAAATCAAGAGTAGTTAACTTGAACCTGCTACCATCTTCCCGCGCACGGAAAACGCTGAGATGCGCTTTGTAGACGAATCTTGACCTGCTTGATCCCATTACGCATCTTGCGCGGTCACCTCCCATCCAGGATACTGCTCGATCGGTTCCCCGTCTTGGACGAACTATTCTTGCCATTCATAGCCGCCATCCGCACCGGCGATATCACTGCATACGATGCAGCGCTCGATCGTTGGGAGCGGCGGCTCGTTGAGCTGAACCTGTGGATCACGATAGAAAAAGCGCGCGAGCTGTGCATCCGGGGATTGTTCAGACGCGTGTACGTCTTCCCCGCACTGTTCTTTACGTTTCTGTCTTTCTTTCTGTATCCGCAATGCTGAAACATGATCTACAAAGGATACTATATGAGGGGATACATATCACACGAGAAGAAAATGGTCGTGTTGGCAAGTACAAACGCATTCCCTAGGCTCGGAGACCGACAGTCCCCGTATGCGTCACTACTCGAATACCTTGTCGACATATGCACCGCACTTCCTGTGCGTGCGCGCGCGCCTCTCTTTAGGTATGTATCTGGAGACTTCCAAGCCACTCTGAGTGACGTACTGTTTATCTATCTGTTTCGCGCAGGCTGGGGAAGCCAGAGAGGAATGTACCGGGTCTTTGGACACAAGAACACGTAGCACGTCGACCTCTTCGTCCATGGGAACTCAGTGATGCGTTCAGGGAGGACGTTGCGCTTCTCGCATCCTACCCGATCGATGTAGCGGGCGGAATAGACCGGGTTCTTCAAATCGCTTCGGATCTCGTGCAAAAATGGAACGAAGCCAAGGATAGAGAAAAAGAGCGGGAACGGGAGAACGTTGGATTTGGAGCGCGGATTAAGGAACAGATATGGAAGGGCTTTACGAATCAGGTTGCAGATGGGAGCCCGGAGGAAGAAGAAGAAGAAGAAGAGGAGGAGGAGGAGGAGGAGGAGGAGCACGATGAAGAATCAGGGGAGCACGATGACGGAAACGAGACCTCGACCGAGACGCCTGCTGTACCGACGCTGACGTCGATGCTTGCGACTACGGTGTGGAGGGGCATTATGAATCAGAGTTCCATGGACGACGAGCTGCAATCGCCCTGTCCGAACGACGATCCCCGAGTCCGGAGGAGCAAGAGAAATCGTCCGTAGACCCCTCCTTGTCGACGCCATCCTCGCAGGCCAGCCTGTGGGAATACGCAGGAAAACTCAAAAACTCGGACACGGTAGCTGCGTTCTCGAAAGTTAGCACAAACTGCCGTGCTTTAGCACTGGATGCATGGCGTGTGCGCAAAGGAAGCGATGCTTCCGTGCCCTCCACACCCGTGGCTTCAGGACAATCACCGCTACCAAGCGAAGGCCCTCCCCAGCCAGGCGGTTCGTCAGGTCTTGGTGGTACAGATCTGCCGAGTCATCAACGGGGATCATTGCCTGGGACCCAACGTGACAGTGCCTCCCCAGACCCACCTAGACCTGCCTTTTTCCGTTCTCCCCGGGAGAGCTTCCTTCTTCAGCCTCGTCGCCAACTTGCCACGGCCCCGCCAAGTCCGAACAACTTAAACCCCACGCTGCCTTCACTTCGGGACTCAGACAACGAATCGAACGCATCATCATTTATACATCGAGCGGGCTCCTCGATCGCTTCCCTTTCGGCGTTTTCAATCGTCCCAATCGACGCTGAAGAGCGTGCCTAGGCCGCTCATGCTTACTTCGCGTGATGTCGCCACGAGCAGGTCGCCGCAGCCGTTCTCGTTGACTCGTTCGGAGGGCTCAACGCCAGAATACCGTGGAAGCCAATCAATGGACGGACGTGTTGTTAGCTGCCAAGAATCGTCACGCGCTCAAACCAGAATCCGTCTCTTCGACGTCGTCGCTCTCTTATTTCGAATCCGCGAACAGGTCACCGTATCCGTTTTCTTTTGGACACTCGCGGAGCGCGGGCACGGGTCCACGCTCGGACTATGAATCGGATGGGTCGTCGGTGGCCGCGGCGAGTCGAAGGGTCCCGTTGAATCGCAAGTCGGTTTCGCCGATGGCGTTGGCATCTCGAGCGCCGTATTTGCCTTGGAATGCATCGTCTGCGGGCGGAGGACGCAGTCCCGGGCATCCTTTTTCGAATGGGAGTGTAACGGCAGAAGAGGTGGAGATATCGATCTCAGATCGTGGATCGCGGCATTTCCCTGCGAGCGCTTCTGCGGTGATAGGGGCGACTGGGACGACGGGGATGATGACAGGGTTTGATTCGCCGACTACGATAGCATCCCCGCCGATCCCGCCATAAACACCGTTAAAATATGCATTCCACGTAACGACAGGCTGCTCGTTTTGCATCACCTCTCACTGGCACCCTCTGCAAGACGCCGAGACACGCACATCGTGGATACGTCGTGGTTTTACCTCTTCCGGCTGCCTCATCTTTTGCCTCCGGGCTTGGCACACATTGAGGCTGGTACTACACCGTTGGTTTACCTTCCGCGTTGTCACGTTCGTTAACAAGGTTGTCACCACAGAAGCGTGACACGCCGACGCCTTCACCGAGTCTCCAAGGGCAGACCGGGTTTCCATTGCCCAACAAACGACGGGCGTTTGGGCGCGTGCGAGTGCGAGTGCGTTACATTTCCTGCAATCCACAGGGTCACTTACTTTGTCTGCCAGACGCTTGAAGCGCTTTCGCAACCCAACCGTTACCCGTCCACCCCAAGACTCGTCGATCGATGGGGTACATCTAATGTCGGAGTATGGCCTCTTAGCCTCATCCGTTCGGTACCCACACTGAGGGCAGGGCTGGTGAGGACTGAGCTCAGGCAGTTGCGTAGTCAAAGCAATTCGTGTCACGACGGGACATCTACTGTCTCTAGTACTCTCTACGTGCCCTCTGGGACGACGCTCTCGCAATGGTTTATTCACAACAACGACAAGTCATACTGCATCTCACTGGCATGCGACGACGCATGCGTAGCAATCTCTGCCAACACATCGGTTCATTTGGGGCACTACAATACGTCAGCAAATCGGACCCGACATTCATGGTTCCCAACCCGTCTTGTTCATCATGGCTATCTCGGTAACTAAATATGGTGGCTGCCGGTGAGAAGGTGATTACTTTCCGCAATCTGCATGGCGTCCTGTCTGCCATCATCATACCTCAAGTGTGTGAGTATATTTATTTTGAAACGATGTCGTTATCTGGGATCATCCTTCTGACATCCAGTGTTTGCCAGAAAAACCTTGTGGAATCTCGATCGGACAACAATGTCGGCTTACTGGGGGTACAAGTTCGTTCCCATCCCTGTTTGAATATATCATCTTAAGGTGCAGGTCGAGCTCCTCCTGCTCACAACGGACGATCAACTACAGTGAGGTCCGTGCTCAATTCATTCTGACTTTGCTACCATGCAAACGTTCAGGTTTCACTGGCATCGTCTTTTTATCATGAAGACCAGGTTCCACTACTTCTCTCTCTACCGTAGTCACATTCTCCCAGGCCGCCCCACGACTCCCGCCATATAGATACCTTCGGGGAAGCGTAACGACACTGCGCAATCAGTCGTCTCGGTTCCTTCGAGTTTTAGGAGGTGGAAGAAGAGAATCAGAGAACCTGTGGTCTCTGACCTTCGTTGCCTCGCCGGTACTTAATCTACGTCGGCAGAGCGCGTGAATGTGCCCTCTGGCGGATGTGGTCTGTGGGTCGCGGGGAAGCCAATCTGTACTCGTATCCATGATGTTGCTTAACATGGATTCGTTGCATTCCCACCTTGCTTACTTTCTTTCTTTCTGAGCCCGAGACAGTTAATCTACTTCGGCTTGAGTGAATTCGTGCCGATTTCGCGCATGCCGTGTCGATACCAAGAGCACAGAAATCGGTCTCCAAATTGGTTCTCGGTTGTTTCGTGACTCACGAGCCATCACGTGCCTTCGTCAAAGGCCGTTCTGTGAGAAAGCAGTCTTGGGATTCTCTGCATAGTAGCATCCCACAATCGCCAGATATCAAACTTTGCATACTTTCATTATCAAAGGCTCTCCCAAACAGACTCTCAACATCATCATCATCTATTGACGGGCTCGATCTTGAACCCACCGCGCAATATGATCTATAATCCCCAATTGCGGGAGACTCCGAGTCTCTACGAGAACTTGAACTTCGGTTCGTCTCGCCTACCGCTTGTTATATTGGTCTGAACGTTGATGCATTTCACACGACGGCAGCTACCGCCGTGCGGAAGGCCGCTATCTATCCCGAAATGCTGAGGATGGACGCATAAAGAAACTTATCAGGAAATTGGGCCAGCCCTTGGGCGGTGTCATGTTCGATGGTATAAACCGAGCTGAGTGTACGGGTTTTTGGTTCAACACGGACGTCTACCCCAGAATCTCTGACGAGCCTTTTTAGTGAATGAACGTATCTGATCCATTCTTGTCATAACCATCCTTGAGTCAGCATCACCTTCGTACGTACGCAGACATTCATTCTCAATAGCACTCTATAACCGACTTTCTCATTCAATTTACCGTGCTCCTTATATTAAAGCAAAACAATCTGGAGACTAGCAGATCTTACAACCACTCGAGGTCCTCTTGCCAGTCGCACTGCCAAATATCGGTTGCAGTGGTTCATCTGCGTAAAATACTGTCGAAACCGCTTGCACCCCCTTCATCGATACGGTCATAACGGGGGCGAATGTGCTCCATGCTGCCCGTTTCGTGTAAAGTAAGTATCGGTAGCATGTTGACTGTCGCACCGAAATCACCTTGTTCTTCACTAGAGCACCGCGCCGTGTACCTTTCTTGTTCTCCTGCTGCGGATTTGACCAGGATGTCTGGGGCGGTTGACATCGAATCACAGTGTTCTTCTGAGTTGGGAGATGCGAACCTGCTGCATTTGTTTCTCCCTTGTAAGACACCATGACAGTCGTCTGTTATGATTTCGTGTTGTTGGTTTTAGGGATGAAAGGTTACAAAGAGTAAGTACTTCTTCGTCTTGGTTCTTAATTGTCCGGTTCGCATTTTACTACCTTACGTGATTGTAACCGCGGCTTGTCTGTGCGAGCCAGACGGACAGCGAGTGTCTGCTGTCTGTGCGAGCCAGACGGACAGCGAGTGTCTGCTGTCTGTGCGAGCCAGACGGACAGCGAGTGTCTGCTGTCTGGGCGAGCCAGACGGACAGCGAGTGTCCGCTGTCTGGGCTATCCAGACGGAGCTACTAAACTTTCGTTTGACATGCTTACTAAATAGATGCCTCTAGCTCGTATAAAGGTCATCGACTTCCCAAAGCTCGTCCTCATCTCCCTTCCCCCTTTTCTCTCGAGACCTCAGTATAATGTCAAGCAACGGCGAAGGCAGCGAGTCAAACGTCTCAAATCAGACTGCAAGTCGCCAGAAGCGGGCTCATCCCAGTGCACTAGAGCTGGGACCCCGAAAAAAGCCGTATGTCTTGCATTTGAGAACGTGATAATGCGTGCGTTGATGATTTTTTAGGACAACGCAAGATCCTTTAGTTCACCATGGGCGCCATTTTGGGCGAGCTGTACACGCTTTTTGTAATATCCCGACGTTGCTTACCAACGGCATTGTTTTGTTATCCGAAGACTCCGACGAAGTAAGAGGGTCCGTCACTGATATGTACGTCTTACTGGTCATGTTCTACTAGTACTGTCTTGGCGTTCACGGAAACACCTTTCAGAGAAAGGAAAGAGTTTAAGGCCTTTCGGGAGTTATTGAGAATGGTGTCGGCACTGGAAGCTCGCCTCATGGCCTCATGTGAGGAAGAGGTTGTCGAGATAGGTGAATTAGTGAGTTTATTTGGCTCCGTCATGTTTTCACTGTCTAACACTATCTACAGATACAGAGAGGCGTCAATGGTGCTCGTGCGGACGACACGAAAGGGATGAAAGGCGCTATTATAGACTGGATAACCCCAAAGGGTCAGTCCTTGAGCCCTCACATCCCACGCAATGTGAAGTCGGGAAGGGGATTCAACCACGAGCGTACTGGCGCTCTTCTATGCCCTGCAGGTCTAGATTGGATGAACGTTGAGTAAGCAATTTCTGACCAATAACTTGGCCGGTCCGAGTCTCATTTCTGAATAGGACTAGAATGAAGTTGATGAACGGAGAGATACAGGTCGCTGGGGACCAATGGCCAGTATTTTTGTACGCTAACTATAGCTATGATCCCGAGGACCCGTGGAACGGTCTCCTCCGTAGTGGTCTTCTTGTATCTGTGAGTAACACGCGTTTGCTCTTATTTTCATGGGATAAATAGTCTCTAGGCCTACAAACACATTTTCACCTCGCCTAGCTCAGTGGATCAAGAACCAAAAGCTACTCGCTCCGGAAATGCGCGTATACATGGAATGCGTTGCGTGACGAAGGCATCAGTCGCGTATGTCGCCACGCAGGTCTGCAATTTTTGGTAGGCGACCAAAATGACGATTAACAGTTATGTTTGGTTGTAGGCTCGCTTTGCTCTTAGCTCGGCCCAAGTGTTTTCACGCACGGACCTTGTAACTGATTCGGAAAGATTTTATTCTAGCATCATGGAATTGCTTGAAGACGCGGACGAGGTTGACGAGGTTGATCAACTCGTCACTTGGTGGAACAGGTTTGATCGCGCGCTCAGTGACTTATCAGTGCTTACACTCCAAAACAGGCAGATATTTCCTTTATATACCATGACAGAGCGTCTGCCGTCCAAAAACAGTGCATTGGCGCGGATTCGTCAGAAGCGAGCGGATTACAAGGCGGGTGCTAGTATTGATATGGAAGACTAGTAGATAAAATACTACTTTGTAATGTGTGGTAGACCGGCGTGTTTATCACTTCTGGCCAGTTTCACCACTGTGTCGTTTCCCTCTTAATTGTGTTGTTTGAGGGAATTCTGAGCATGTACCTGAAAGCTGTAGCTCATCAATGTTGTCAACTCGAAGTTGTGACATATTGTAATTGTAACACTCACTGGCACAAGGTGATGTATTACAGTTACCTTCAGAGAGCGAGTCGGGTGTGCTATAAATAACAAAAACATGACAGTCACAGTGAGGTATATTCTGAGCATATATATATAGGTCTTGCAAGACATGCCATGGATACCAGTGGCTGGTAGACTTGGCCTGACAGTCACAGTGAGGTATATTCTGAGCATATATATATAAGTCTGGCAGGACATGTCATGGATACCAGTGGCTGGTAGACTTGGCCTGACAGTCACAGTGAGATATATTTGAACAAATATATATAAGTCTGGCAGGACATGTCACTGACAGTCACAGTGAGATATATTTGAACAAATATATAGGTCTTGCAAGACATGTCATGGATACCAGTGGCTGGTAGACTTGGCCTGACAGTCACAGTGAGATATATTTGAACAAATATATAGGTCTTGCAAGACATGTCATGGATACCAGTGGCTGGTAGACTTGGCCTGACAGTCACAGTGAGATATATTTGAACAAATATATATAAGTCTGGCAGGACATGTCATGGATACCAGTGGCTGGTAGACTTGGCCTGACAATCAAAGTGAGATATATTCTGAGCATAAAGAATAAATTGATGAGAAGTGACAATTATGTGTCTAGTTTGCCTGTGATTATTTTTTCTTGTCTAGTGTTGTATCATAATGATAAATAAGCATGACCATGGCATGTATGAAAATTATATCTAAACCTTTGTCAAACTCTCATCAATTCCCTGATGAGAGATGAAGGTCATCACATGTGCCTGCCTGATTTGTTTGTGAAGAGACAATCATCTTGTTATATATAGAACATTATAGAATTTATAGTGGCCTACTGACAAAAGTGACCTTCTCTATCTATCATCATAGTTCATGATACATGTGCTCAAATGGATCAGGCAGGCACATGTGATGATATTCATCTCTCATTATAACTGCTGATGAACATGACATGTATGTTCCAAAGTAGTCCACTGACAAAAGTGACAATCTCTATCTATCATCATAGTTCATGATACATGTGCTCAAATGAATCAGGCAGGCACATGTGATGATATTCATCTCTCATTATAACTGCTGATGAACATGACATGTATGTTCC
>JBBPOM010000300.1:0-31845 GCA_038091455.1 Leccinum uliginosum
TGACTAGGACAAACGAGTGACTACAGTAGAGCGATACGAAAGAAAGAAAGAGGTGAAAGACACTCCGCTTCTCACGCGCAGACTAAATCCTGCGCCCGCCTCGTGCCTCGGCTAACGCAGGCCCGCACCTTCCTACTATGAAAGTGGACGCACACACTGGGGCTTAGTCATCCCACTTCAGTGTCACCGCCGCGCCGCCACAGCGCCAAACTACGCGATTCGTAGTGCCTTTCCGGGCGGCGGTGAGCTGTGATCGCTGTCAAATCGAACAATCATGCTGTTCTTCCCCCGGTTCCTTATCCCTTTTAGGACGATGATAACGACCGGCGAGGGACGTGTGTACGTAGTGAGGGAAGAGTATAAGTACATACGTTGACAGGGCCTCGGAGACCTCAAACTTGCGCCCACAACTCGCTCTTGAGACGCCTGATTCGCATTTGCTTCCTGTTTAGCGCTTTAACGCGCTTTTAACGACCGGCCTTGGCTGTCTGCTTAGACTGTTATAACGACCCTGACCTCGACGAAAGGAACGCTCACCGTGACGATCAAGTTTTATCGCTTCCCTGTATCCATCTCTACCTCTTGTTTTGTTTCAATCGCCGTAGCCGTCGCCATCATCTCTCTGTCTGTGTCTCCTTCCCAACTCCCTGATCTCGCCCCCCCCTCCTTCCTGTATCAACCACTAGACAAGACACTGTCGCCAACCTGGCCTGGCTCAGTATGATCAAACTATCCTACATCTTTTGGACGCCGAGGCATATCAAGATGCCCGGCGAATCGAGGCGCGCGTCGATGCGTCAACAATCGCCAGACTTGTGAGTGGTTGGGTCCGTTGCTAAATCAGTAGTGCACTCGAGTTGGAACCGCGATCGCGTCGCGTCGTGTCATGTGATCGATTGATCATATGCGTTGTGTCCATTCTGGTTAGAATTGATCCGAACTGACATGTACATTCCAGTGCGGGCGATATTGCGATACCCTCGCCATGGCAAAATCATTTATCAGAGATTCGAAGATCGCTCGAAAACTGCGAACGGGTGGGCCAACGGGCCTAATCATCAGGGGGAATCATGAAGGAAAGAAAGTGGGTAATCGTGTGGGGGTAGCTTGTAAAGTATGGGCCAATACTTGGAGTTTGGATCATCATCGAGATTCGATTTGGAACTGCAACATGTAGGGCAGAAGTAACGTGTAGCTTTAGCATCAAATTAGGACCACCAAGGAAAACTATGCACAGTGATCAGACGGTCAAGACTTTCTTCGACTTTTGACCCTTGAGCGATTTCGCCTTGTGACCCTTGTCGCGGAGGACGGGATGTCCAGCATTCCTCCGCTCTGTCAGCTCTGATTCCACCTGTTGCAAGTCGCGCGCATCGAGGGCCCTCCTGCGCGCAATGGACTGCAAGATCTTGTCTCTTCTCACGTGACCTGTCAAACGCCAAGTCTTACTGCCAGACTGGGACATGCGCACGAGCTCGCGGCGGCGCATGCGCGCGACCAACTTGAGCGCGAACCGCTCCTCGAGCCACTTTTCGCGCTGCCTGAGCTCCGAGGCGTCCATATCTGCCATGTCCTGGGGGTAATAAAACGGGTCGACGAGGCCAACGACGGTGCGCTTGTACGTGCGGTGCGAGCCGACGGGGCGGAGACCGAGGCGGGTGCGGCGAAGGGGGGAGATATAGTTGGCTGTGCGGATATAGGTCGTTCGAACGCCGTATATAGTGTGGAGGTACGAGCGGACGTCGGTCTTGGTGATGGACGGGGGTACGCGGAAGGTGGCTTCGTAGGGGTTGTAAGCCGTGCCCTGGGGAGTGTAGTTGCGGACGAGCTTGAAGACGATATTGGGAAGGTAAATTTTTTGGCCGACGACGCGCACGTTGTTTGGGGAGTCGACGTTGCGCGGTGGGCGTGTGGAAGGCAGGACGCCGCGAATGCGAGTGCGCCGTGCGTTGAGTGCGTCGAGCCACTCTGATGGGGTGGGGATGGATCCGTCGTCTTTGGGGCGGATCTGGCGCTTGGCTAGACGGCGGGTGTAAGTGGCGTGCTCTGATGGTGTGAGCGGGCTGTCGGGCGGGGGGAGGAGGTCGGGTGACTTTTTTAGGCGACGGGCGCGGACGGCGAGCGGGGTGGAAGCGTCCCGCGCGGTCGCTGCATGGGGCGGGAGCGCGCTCGATGCGTAGAAGCGTCGCAGAACTCGAACGAGTAACATTTTTAAAAAAGTGCTAGTGAGAAAGCACAACTTATATTGTCACGTGAGAGATGTCGTGTCCTTGACCGTGTACGCCCATCTGAGTAGTTATGGCTCACTCTTGCGGTCGCTTTTTTCGCATTCTGAGATCAATATTTATACCGACAGCGTCGATATTCGGGTTCTGCTTCCTTCTGACCTTCCTATTCATTCTCTACCAGCCCACACCAGGTCCAGGCGTCTTGCAGCGTCTCGGATGGCAAGCCTGGGACGTTGTCAACCCCATCGACTCCTTTGAACATTGCGGACAGCAGCCGTGTCAATCCCCTCGTCCAGGGGATCAAAATGGCACGGACTGGTGGAATGCAATGACTCCCACCGATGATCCTAATAGTTACCCGACCGACGCTTGGGTCCCTCTGTGGCCCCACGACACTGGCCGTGCGTCCTCTTCTCTCCCCTCCTTCACGGTCCTCATAACACAGCTCTCCAGTCTCCGAAATAGCGATCACCCGGTGCATGATGCCACCCGCGCTCGTCGGGGACATGTGCGCACCCGATACGAGCCCAGAGTGGGACGCCATCAAGGGTAAATGGATCCGTGTAGATCGCGATTTGAACAAGCAATCAGGCCTGTGGACTTTGGTATGACTCCGCTCCGGCGAACTTGGCGTCGAGCTGACGTCCGCACGACAGAATGTCTATTACAGAAGAACTAGGCGACTTGATATACCTCTCGTCACCGACCTCCAGCTCCTCCCAACGGGGGAGGAGCCCATTCAGTCAGACTCGTGGACCAAAATCGACCATTCCATCCGCGACGGCGTCATGCGCATCGAACCACTTTATCTGTGGTACAAGACCGGAAAGCCGATGCAAGACATGTCCGAAAACGAAAAGAACGACATCATCACCGAGATCGACGTCCTCTTTGGCCAAGACCGTCCGTGGTACGGCTTTGACAAGCTCGAGCCCCCCGTCATCTCAGAGGAAGAGGGCCGTCGCTCCAGCGTCTACGTGACCTATCGAAAGGGTATCAAACGTAAGTCGTGCGCTCGGATCGGATGCTCTAACAGTCATTGATCCACTCCCTTAGCCGTTCCCCGTGCACCTCCCCTTCATTTTTCGGAAGACGGTCGGTTCAAGATCCTTCAAGTCGCCGATCTACACTATTCCGTCTCAAGCGGCGTGTGCCGCGACACAGTGCTCGATCCGTGCGAGGCATCAGACAGCCTCACGAACTCGCTCTTAGGTCGTGTCCTTGATCTGGAGAAACCTGATCTGGTCGTCTTCAGCGGCGATCAGCTCAACGGACAAGAAACCTCTTGGGACCCCAAGTCGGTGCTCGCCAAGTTTGCGGTGGAGGTGACCGACAGGAAGATTCCTTGGGCGGCCGTGTTTGGGAACCACGATGACGAGAACGGGGACGCCAGGGCCGAACAGATGAGGATGATGGAAGCGCTACCCTACTCACTCGCCGAGAGAGGTCCCAGAGGCATCCACGGCGTGGGCAATTATGTTCTGAAAGTCAGGAGTGCGGATCAGTGCGTAAGGCGTTGGGAAGGGGTGGATGTGTGAGCTGACGCTGAACCAACAGATCGATGACACAATTGCTGACATTATACTTTATGGATTCTGGAGCGTACTCCAAAGGGTATCTGGATTGGTTTGGGTCCTTTTTCCCTACCGAGTATGACTGGATCCACACGGTAAGCGTAACGCTTGGTGACGATCTTGGAAGCTCACGTCGATGACAGGATCAAATCAACTGGTTCTTGCAACAATCTGCCTCGATGGACATCATCGAACGTCCTTACCGCCCACAGAACGACTCATGGGAACGAGACCAGATCGCACCCGTGACACGCAAGCGTGCTAAACCAAACGCGCTGATGTTTTTCCATATTCCGCTGTACGCTCAGAGGCTGTACCCTGAAGGTGACTAATTTTGACTACTTGCTCTAGACAAGAGTCGTATGGCGAGGTGGACAAAGACACTCGTACGGGTCAGGTACTCGATATTGGGTTGCACGGACTCGAGGGTCCCGGGTCTGCGAAGAAGAGCGATGGGATGTTCGAAAAGGGATTGTTAAAGGCGCTGGAGAGCGACCACAAGGCTAAAGGTGCCATTCCCGAGGTCAAGGTCGTCGCGAACGGGCATTGTCACAGTGAGTGGTACGATGACACAGGGCTGCGTCTGCTTACTCTGTCGTCAGTTACCGAAGACTGTAAGCGCGTGCAGGATGTGTGGCTGTGCTTTGGAGGTGGAGGGTGCGTCACGCTCGTGCTCCTCTGTGGATGTACATGACCGATTACTTTTACAGATCGTACTCTGGGTACAGCAAAGTCGGGTAAGTTGCTGCGTCGTTGATAGTCAACGGCGAGCTGATGAATCGCAGGTTTGACCGACGATTCCGAGTGTACGACATTTCGGACTATGGTGAGACGATCAAGACGTACAAGCGTACCGAGCACGACGAGGTGTTGGACGAGCTTGTTCTTGCAGGGCGTGGTGCTGCACCGTACAATAGCGATGCTTTGGTACTTGTATAATAGATACTTAGTGTGGAAATTTCCCACCTGATGCAGATGAGCCACCTCTAATATTATTCGCCTTGAACTAAGAACATCATGATGGCTACTTCCTCGCAGCCCCCGCCGTTCGATGGCCATCACAAGTCTCGTCGCGAAAATCAGTCCGTCGCATCCACCCACTCCTCGTCCTCCTCGTCTCGAACAGCCCGCGCAGCGCACGTAAGTTCCATCACGCAAAGGACAGTCATCGAGTGCTCACGACTGGCTGGCAGCCTGCGGTCGAATCAGCCGTCACGCGCCTCCTTGTAGCCATCAAGCAGCTCCTCGAATCGCTCACGATGTGGAGCAACCTCCAGCTAACGGAGAACCAGATCAGCGACGTCTACGTCCGTCTAGGCAACGACTTCAACGCGGCCGTGGCTGCGTTTGCCGCGTTCGAGATTGACATGTCGTGCGTATCACTTTTTTTAAATTTGCCATGCACCTACGTGGCTCGCCCCTGCGCCTCGTGTTGAACACCGCGTATGGTCCTTTTTAAATCATGCAGAGACCTCATGTCCATCCCTGAAGACCTGCGCGACGTCCTCGAAACTTGCCTCGCAGAAGACGCAACGCCCGACAATCTGGCGATCTATTTGCCCAAGGTCCGCGCGATCATCACGCGCCTCTTGCAAGGCCTCCGAACCAAGCAGTCTTTGTATCGTCGCATCGTTTCCGACCAGCAGCAGCAGCAGAACCAGAATCAGGATCAGCAAAAGTCGTCATCGGGAAAACATCGCTCTGGCTCGTCCTCGCACACACGCTCGCAGTCGCATTCTCGTACGGGCTCGCGCTCGTCTAGGTCTGATAAGCTATCGAGGCAACCGGACGACGAGACGAGACAGCGCCGCTCGCAGCTCTCGCGGAGTCATGGTCCCGTCGAAGTCGAAGAACAACAACAACAACGGCAGCATGTGGAGAAAGAGAGGGAGAGCGTGCTCGCCGCGCGGCAGTCCGCAAGAACTTCCTCGCATGCTTCCAAACCTTCTGAATCTCTTTCTCAGTCTCAACAACCACATCAACAACCAAATCAGCCACGCACGACGCCCCCGCAGGTATTTCGGGAACCGGACGACGAGCCACCCGCGCAGGACAGGACGTCCAACAACGCCCACCTTGGCCCCCAAGCAGCACAGCCACATCTCCGGAACGCTCATTCGGGCACGTCTCATGGCCGCCATCAGGAGCATCATGTGCCTGCTGAGCCCGGTCCGTCCAATCCACGTTCGTCCCCGTCACCTCCCTCGTCTCACCCCCCGCCACTATCAGATATTGATACGCCCCCGGCCCCGCCAGGTACCCAGGCGACTCCCGTTCCGGCTTCGGTCAAGCGCTACTCGCTCGTCGATAAGCCCGTGTCGCCACCACCGCGGTCCCCCCCTGCAGTTGTTATTGAGGAGCCCTCTCCTGACCGGAACGACGCGAACGGCAGCGGTAGCGGTAGTGCCGATCCGTCCCCCCCACAAACCCCACCTATCATCGACGCGCCCGATGCGCCGGGTGTCGCAAGCTCACTTGCAGCACTGAAGAAGAGCGAAGCGCTCGAGCGGCGTGCGTCGAAGCGGTTCTCGACGTACCACATTAGCAAGATGACGGGGGGTGCGATCGGGCCAATGAGCATGGGTATGGGCATGGGCATGGGTATGGCGCGGGAAAGGACGTTGTCGGCGTCGCCGAACCGGCGGTCGATGGCTGCTCCGTCGTCCATGTTGACCCCGGGCGATTTGGCGGTGCTCACAGAGGTGGATGAGCCGGAGGGGATGCGGGATGCGGTGAGTGGGAAGCGGACGATGCGTACGCCGTCCCCTGCGGGCGTTGAGGGGTTACCGCCGCCTGTACCCCCGTTGCCACCTTCGATGGCCGACGCTGTTGCGCGCGCGCCCCATGCGATGCTGCGGACGCCGTCTCACCTGAGTAAGCTGACGGAGCAAGAGGAGCCGGAGGAGTCGGCTCAGTCCACCGCGTTCCCCGTGTTCATGCAGGTCGGACGGGAGGTAAAAAAGGTGATGCTCGAATCTGGGCTGACGTTTGCTTCCCTTCGGATGCTGTTCGTGGACAAGTTTGCTTATAATCCGGGGATGGAGAACTTTCCTGCGATATATATACGGGATCCATCGAGCGGCGTGCAGTACGAGCTGGAGGACATCGAGGAGGTGAAAGCAAAGTGTTTATTGTCGCTCAATATCGAACGTGGGTCGCTTCTCCATACTATATACGTGTGTGTTGACCACGCGCTCGCCTTCTTTTGCAGCGCTGGACCAGATCAAGCAACACATCGACGCGCAGATATCCGTGCTCTCCAACGATCTCAAGGAGCTCAAGACCTCCATGGCCAACAACAAGCGGTCCTCTGTCCCCTTTCATCCCATCATTGCGCATGATTTCTCGGAGAGCACGCCCGCCGCTGACCGTCCGTCGGACAAGCAATTTGCACACGTCGCCCGTCGACTGTCGCGCATCGTCGGGGGCGAGGCCACCAACGAGTCGAACCCATTCATACTCCCGCAATCGACGGGACAATCACTCCAGCTACAACCCCAGGCGACGGGCGCGTCCGTCATGTCCGAGTACTCGAACCGGGTGGTGGCCGATCTGAAGACGCAGTTCGACGAGGTCCAGCACCTGCGGCGGGACCTCGGGATCATGCGTCAGCTGTACACCGAGTTTGTAAAGTCGACCAAGACGTCGTTGGGCGCGCTGCGGCAACAGACGCAATCCGTGAAGCAGCTCGCGAATTCGCAAGTGAGCGGGGCGAGGGCGTACGTTGACACTGGCAAGACGAAGCTAGACGGGCGGAGTCAGACGGTGTTGACGCAGATCGAGGAGTTGCAGGATACGGTGGAGGCGCTCAAGGACGATGTGATCCGGCGGCAAGTGACACCGAAGCCGCAGCTGCTGAGGACGATCGAGGAGGACGTGCAGGCGACGTGTGGGGAGCTGGCGAGTTTGAAGGAGCACATCGATACGATAAAGCCGATGTGGAAGAAGACGTGGGAGGAGGAGTTGCAGAATATCGTGGAAGAGCAGGGATTCTTGGGGCATCAGGAGGAGCTGTTGGCGGACCTGAGGGAGGACCACAAGGCGCTCGTGGAGGTGTTCCGGCATGTGAGAAAGGTGATTACGTTGCGACGGGGGAGCAGCGGCGGCGGTGGCAGTGGTGGTGGCGGTGGTGGTGTCAACGGCGGTGGTATCGGCGTCGGGGGCAGCGGGCGTGGGCGGGCGTTTTTGAAGCAGCCATTATCTGCGGAGGAGACGCAAGGTGGGCTGAGCACGGTGATGATGGAGATTCGAGGGGCCTCTGTGGATCCGGAGAAGCGGATGAAGGCGATCGCTGCGAGCCAGAAGCATCGGGAGAAAGAGATGGCTGCGAATCGGTCGGACGCGTTTCAGAGCGAGCTGGAGGGATTCGTGAGCGGGAAGAAGCTGAAAATGACGGGTGGGGCGGAGGAAGCGGAGAGGGTGAGGCAGAAGCGGAACGAGTTGGCGCTCAGGGCCATGTTTAACGCGGCTGGAGGTGCGAGTGGAGCTGGGAACGGGAATGGGGAGGCTGTATCGTCGACGGTCTAGTAGCGGAGGTGAGGGAGGGATGGGGTTGTTCGTCGTCGTTTCCTTTTTCTCAGACTCTTTCTCTGTCGTTGTAATTCAGAAAAAAAGGGGGGGAACAGGTGTCAATGGACGGTTACTTGTACCTTCTAGCTAGCATCCCTTGTGTTTTTCGTTGCCATGTCTCGTGTTTACTAGTTTACTTTTTTTTTTTTTTACTTTTACTTTTTCTTTTACTCTCTCTGTCTCCCCTGGGAGACTCGATGCCACGCATGTCGTCGTCGTCATAACCACGCGCGAGCCACAGACTGGCAGTTTCGACAACGCTAGCGCTGCTCTGACACGGATAACCTCGCTTGTACATACATATGTTATGTATACAGCGTCGTGTCCCCATATATATACTTTGCTGATCTATGGAACGGTCGCACGTCGCGACGACTCTACAGGACATGCTTCGCAAGTCGGGTTTGCCAGTGAGGACCTTGCTTGAGTTCGGGATAGCTGTCTCGGGACGATACGCGCATCAGACGAGCAAATGGACGGAATGGAGTAACATACGGTTTCGAGGCGGCTGCCGCTACCACCCCGACTCGGAGTCGTGTACTGTCACTGACATAAGTTACACGCAATGTACCCTGCGACTGCCAGTGAAAGCTCTTCCTGATTATACCCACCTTGGTCGGCTGAGCACAACATCGACTGGCATGAACATTCGCGATGGGTTTCAAGCAAGGTCCGCAAACCCGACCCGTAAAGTAGTGTAATCGAACACGCTGTATACGTCCCGAAAGAAAGTGATCCCAATGGTCCAGGATGCTAGGTCATATAGTCAGAACAAGTCCATGAGGATGTCCATCGAGCGCCGCAAAAAAGGGGGGGTTCAGGAAGCGATAAACTTTGAAAACTCACCGGTAGGCCAGCGATGACCGACGATGGCGCCGTAACAACTGGGATAACCTTCTTCGATTGGTTCAAGTTTGAATAGTTCGGGAGGGATTTGAAATGGCTTGCCGCCAAAGGTAAGGCTCACTGTTGGGAAAGAGTCGCACGGCACTGCAGGCTTGTCGATGAAAACAAGGTACGGAACACATTCAAGTTGCAGCGGAACTCACGGTAATAGTAACCAAAGCCTCCATGTTCACTGAGGGTACCGCCAATGTGTCCGTACAATTCTGAAACCTGGTTCCAATCTCCAAAGATGAAGTTTGCACCAGTGTCGAATATAACAGGTAAGTTTTCCAGGATTTTGTTTCCATTAACACGAACGTCGTCCATGGACACCTGCCAGAGTCCCTACATTCCGATGTCAACAACATGCACCCCCCATCTATCATTTTGACTCACAGGAACAGTTACGCGTGTATAAGTGATATCACCTTTGTATAGCATACTGTTTGTTCCACCGACGTACATCTCGGCCCCAGAAGAAGAGAGTTTCAATGAGAACGTCGGATTGATAAGCCTCCCTTGTCCAACAAGCGATGAAAACAGCGGATCAGCACCAAAAATCGAAACGGAAGGGAAGGCCAATCCCAGTAAACCGTCTGCATATTCATTGTTCTGCCATAACACAGATTGGTACGTTAGTGCGGAACCAAAGGTTTGAGGGTCTGCCTAGCTTGGCGTAATTCAATGGTCATGGTCATAAGTGATACAAAACATACAGTGAATCCCCCAATGGTTACATTATCAGTATATAGATCACCTTGGACGATAGTTCCATCTCCATATTCGAACCGAAATGACTGATCCTGGATCTTGGCAGATTCAGATGTTTGGGGATCCCAGAGGTCGTGATCTCCGGAAATCCCCTCACAGCCTGTCTGCAGAATCCACATATCACTGCATTGACTTGAACAAAAACAGCTGTATAAACTAAAAGAGAGCACCTACGCTGCACCAGTGTCTATTTGGACTGTGACATATATCAGGGAAAGAAATATATCAGAATGATACAAGGAAAACGTACCCTTCAAGGTCTTGGGAGGAGTGCCAATCGAAATCTCAGCCATCCAATTATTATATCGATGAGTTGTCAGCGGGAGGCTAGTGCCACGCCTTACAAGTCCGGACTCGCTCCGTCTTAGAGCGAAAGGATGCATCCCCCCCGTGTTCATCTCGTAATTATCTAGGCCACGAAGGATTTTCCTATAAAAACAGCCTGAGCAGACGAGATGTAAAGGTTGATTCCACGTACTCCCTGACTGATATACCATGAGAGGTCATTGCGTCGAGATCAATGGTTTTGTTGGACTTCAGAGAGGAAGGGTTTTTGGTGAGCGGTATGGCTATGCCACCCGCCTTCCAGTTGGGTATAGGTTCTGCAATGGGCAGAGCAACCAATGTGCCGGTGACTGCAAATGCCATGGTTATCGCAATGAATTGCATTCAAGTTGATGATGACTAGACTCAAGGACTGGGGGTGAAACGTCCACCCGCAAACCTTTATAATTGAGAAGCAAACAGTGATGTACGGTCACCATCAGAGATACGAAGACACAATAAATGATGCATCATTTTATACCACCATCTACTGAGCTCCAATTTGCCTTTCCCACGCGTCGATACGACTCAATTACTATTCGTAGATCGCGCAAACATCTAGTCACAAGACTACTAGACGATGATGCCATGGAAAAACCAGCTTGCAGACCACCAGGAGGACAGCTTTCAGCTGTACGACCTTCGCGTCGAGGTCATCTGCCCATCCAACGAGCGCATCCTGTGCGGCGCCAAACCAGGAGACCATTTCACACTACAAGGAGAGATGCTTCATCTCCCTCCCGGCCAAGGCTTCTCTATCTATTCCCTTGGTGAGTGCAAAAATAACCGTTCAAGACCGTGCGATCGCCGAAAAGGATGGAGCGGTCCACGGAGAGCGCGGTGAGAGGCTGCTTACGACCCCGTCGAGGTTTTAGGCGCTGTCCTCCCACTCTTGGCCGCCAAGCAGCGCGTGACGTACCCGCATGATTGGATGACGACGGATGCTGAGATTGCATGTCCGGACCCGCATTGCAAATCGCGCCTCAGGATCGTCCGAACGGGGATTCGGACGTTTAGGCATGCTGAAGTCACCATCGTCCCCTTACACGCGAGCGATTCGGAAGAAAAGCCTGTTGGGAAAAAATGAGAGCGAGGTATTGAATTCTTCTTCGAGTTGTATGTATGCTGTGTGACGTTTCCCAGATTTCCTTACAGCTGGGTGTTAGATATCCTCGACGCCACTGCATCCCAAGAGTTGTATTGACGCCAGGCTGATTGTTCTGCTGATGGGCCTGTGATTGCCCATCAGTAACCATTCGTCGTTAATACTGAAATGACTCGGACCTCCTAGAAGAATCGATTTGACAGAAAATGCGTCCGCACCTGGGTCTGCACCCGGCCATCAAAGTATGGTACAGATATGTTGTTTTCGATGGCCCACCTTATTACATACCGCTAAAATATGGATAGGGTTTACATGATAGTATTGATCACAAATTCATAAACGTGATGGTTCAAGCGAGGTCCGCAAACCCGACCTGGAAAGTATTGTAATCGAACACGCTGTATACGCCCTGAAAGAAAGTGTGCCCAATGGTCCAAAACCCTAGGCCATATAGTCAGAACAAATCCATCGAGCGCCGCAAAAGGGGTTCAAGAAGCAATAAACTTTAAAATCTCACCGATAGGCAAGCGCTGACCGATGATGGCGCCGTAACAACTGGTGAGACCTTCTTTAAATGGTTCAAGTCTGAAATCTTCGGGAGAGATTTGAAATGTCTTGCCGCTGAAGGTAAAGCTCACTGATGGGAAGGAGTCGCACGGCACTGCAGGCTGTGGATAAAAACAAGGTACCGAACACATTGCAGCGGAACTCACAATAATAGTAACCAAAGCCTCCATTTTCCTCCAATGTACCGTCAAGGCGTCCGTACAATTCTGAAACACGTTCCCAATCTCCTAAAATGTAGTTTGTACCAGTGTCGAAAATAGCAGGCACATTTTCGAATATTTTGTCACCATTGACACGAACATCGTCCATGGACACTTCCCAGAGTCCCTACATATGTAGATGCCGATGTCAGTAACATTCACTCCCATCTACCATTTCAACTCACAGGATTTGTTATGCGTATGTAAGTGATGTCACCTTTGTATAGCATACTGTTTGCTCCACCGACGTACATCTCGGCCCCAGAAGAAGAGAGTTTTAATGAGAACGTCGGATTGATAAGCCTCCCTTGTCCAACAAGCGATGCAAACAGCGGCAAGGCACCAAAAATCGAAACGGAAGGGTAGGCCAATCCCAGCAAACCGTCTGCATATACATTGTTCTGTAACATAGAATTGTACTTTAGTACGGAACCAAAGGTTTGAGGGTCTGCCTAGCTTGGCGTCACATTCAATGGTCATGGTCATACGCGATACAAAACATACAGTGAATCCCCCGATGGTTATATTATCAGTATATGAATCACCTTGGACGATGGTTCCATCTCCATATTCGAACCGAAATGACTGATCCTGGATCTCAGCAGATTCAGATGACCGGGGATCCCAGAGGTCGCGATCTCCAGAAAGCCCCTCACAGCCTGCCTGCAGAACCCACATATCACTGCATTGACTTGAACAAAAACAGCTGTATAAACTAAAGAGAGCACCTACGCTGCACCAGTGTCTATTTGGACTGTGACGTAGATCAGGGTGAACATACATCATAATGGTACAAGGAAAACATACCCTTCAAGGTCTTGGGAGGAGTGCCAATCGATATCTCAGCCAACCATATGTTATCTCGATAACTTATCAGCGGGACGCTAGCGCCACGCCTTTCGAGTTCGGACTCGCTCCGTTTCACAGCGAAAGGATGCATCGTCCCCGTGTTCATCTCGTAATTGTCTAGGCCACTAAGGATTTTCCTATATAGAAACAGCCTGAGCAGACGAGATGTAACGATTGATTCCACGTACTCCCTGACTGATATACAATGAGAGGTCATTGCGTTGAGATCAATGGTTTTGTTGGACTTCAGAGAGGAAGAATGTCTGGTGAGCGGTATGGCTATGCCACCCGCCTTCCAGTTTGGTAGAGGATTCGCAATGGACAGAGCAACCAGTGTGCCGGTGACTGCAAATGTGGTTATCGTAACGAATCGCATTAATGTAGAGGAGAGGCGGTGAAACGTTCCCCTTTGGTTTATCTACGCCTTTAAAATGATAATGAGATGCCAACAGTAGCAATATCTGAGTCCACGGCCATCAGGGGTAGAAACAAATATCTGTGGCAGCAATTTCACGACGGAACTTGTTTGAAGACTTGCGTACGTACATAAAACCTTTGATGGTAGATTTGGGGGAGTCCCAGGGCCCAGGCTGTCTCGCAGAGCCTGGATCCGGCTCATTTAGCTAGCCGACAACTCTTCGGCCCGTCTGCCGAATGAACATTGAGTGATCAGTACTTGCAGCCTATTGTATGTTTATCAAGAAGAGCTTGGAAAAGAAAGAAGAAGAAAAGATATGAGAGGAACCAGCATCTGACGCACACCAATGGAATCCTCTGAAACGGGAGTTTGAAGACCCACAGTGTAAGCTTCCATTCCGAGTTCTTCTTCAAGTCGTCCATGGCGAGGTCAAGATGGACGCTTCTAAGATCGACCGTGTGCACCGCAATTGCCACGTATGTATGTGTTCATTTCCACCCACACCAGGGTCCCCTCCTCCTGCATCGTGAAGGGGAGCGGTGAGTTTCGTTGAATGATTCGAACCGACCTAATACCCTATTAATATATGGTTCGGGTTTACATAAGTAGCTTTTTCCATCAACGAGGCTTCTATTCATGTATCATCATCAGTCTGCGCGAGTTTCCTTCTCTTCGCGAGTGTCGTCGGCCAGCGTGTCCCCGTCCTCGTCGCCCGTCATTCAGAATGCTGACTCTTCACCTCCTTCCAGTCCGAGTCACGACCCATTCTCGCTTGACGACTCACCTAGCGCGCCTTTCTCCCACCCGTTCGCAGCTTCTACCAAGGCTAATAAACGCCTCCCAGACTACGAGAAGAAGACGATCACCCCTCCATGCACCCCTCCCGGAACATTCACACGTTCAGTCGGTCTGAGACGAGTAGCTGTAGGCTGTTCACGCTCTTTGCCCGAAGACGATTTCTTGACCGATGCCTCACCCACCGCGAGTCCTCCCTCACACCGTACATTGAGTTACGTCCACTCTGAAGAACATATTTGGGAGGACGCCCTTCGGCAGCCATTTGATACTGGCATCGGGCAGATCGATCTCAGGTACCACAGCTCCTTTCTCGTGTCTCGTTCGTTCATTATTTCTGAACAGCAATCAACGACTCAAGTATGTACCGCCTTCCATTGGCGATCTGGCAGGGTTTTACAACACGCCCGAATTGTCTGAGCAGACACTCTTTTCGGGACAGACGCTGGCGCGTGTCAACACTGCACCCACGGTCGAGTCTGCGCGCGTGCGTTCCTTCGAAAGAACGCAGTCGATCAAGGATTCTGGGAAAGATCGACACGTCCTGAAGCTCTACCTTAATGGTAACAAGTTTACTTCCCTCCCTCCCGAGCTCTTCACTCTGAAAAACCTCACCGTCCTGAGTCTCCGTATGTTGCTGTCTTTTTTCATGATGACGAATACCTTTGTCTGATCGACGACTTCTTCGAAGGGGGAAATATGCTCAGTTTCATATCCCCCGATATCTATCGACTGACGGGCCTCAGAGAACTCAACATTTCGGGCAACCAGCTCAGGTTCTTGCCTTGGCAGATATGCGACATGAAGCTTGAAAAACTCTGGGTCAACCCTAACCCGTTTCTGCCGGAGCTATCTCCTTGCCCGTCTTTGCCCAGTCGTGACCCGTCTCTTTCACGTCCCCGCCTGCGCGCGCGTCGCTCGATCACGCGACCACACTCACTTCGCCAGGAGGCCCTAGCCCCGTCGGCGGAGGAGGCCCAAACCAAACCCGTTCTCTCCCCTGTCACACTCTCCCTGATGCGCGTTCCACCGCTGACAGAGTTGTGTTTTCGCCTGTTGCTCGCGTCGTCAGTATCCAACCCCGGACAGGCCGTCCTGGCAGACTATCACGAGCTCCCCCTCTCTGACTTGTGGGTCATCCCACCGAACGTGCGCCAAGTACTCGTACAGCGCGTCCCTGGAATTCTCAGACCACGCAAGCGGTTCTCGGTTGACATGACCACGCTCCAGGACCAGCGCGTTTCCGACTCTGCGGGGATGGGGGAATGTCCGAACCCAGCGCACAAGAGGCGCGTATTCGTGAAGCACGCGTCGGAGAGGTTCTCATGGGAGCGCCGCATTGCGGGAGTCGATGTTGGCGGAGTGGTACCGCTGAGGTGGCGGGGGTGTCTCCAGACGTGTCTGGGCTTCCTGGACGAGGCAGTGAGTGCCAGCGTCGGCGCGATCCATGGCGTACGTGGGTCGAGCCCAAATGCTGCCCCCATCGTCGCCGCTCCCCTTCTCGATCCAGGAGGAGGGAATGGTTTTGGGAGTACGAGCGACGTGGACATGGACACAGACGTGGCAATGGCAGTACAGGCGGTCGATCTTGGTAGCGTCGATTTTGATCTCGACATGGACGAGTTTGACGGTTAAGGAGGGAGGAAGGGTCTTCTTCTTTCAAAGGAACACCCCATCGTGAGCGTCAGATGCTGGTCCTCTCATTCCTTTGTTGTTTTCATGTTCCTTCTTGATAAGCACACCATAGCCTGCAAGCACCGATCACTTGGACGTTGGAATAGCCTCTCCCTCGCATGTAAGTATGTTGAATGTACAAAATGTAATACACATATTATAGGACAAGTCAATTTTGGTGGTATCAATTAAACTGGTGACTGTCATGATGCCGGGCGAGTCCAAACGCGTCTGGAGTTTGACGCACGAGAAAGATCGCCGGTGGGATCTGCGGGGACGCTCTTGGCGATGAACCGCGCGACCCACTGAGGGTTGACCCAACCAGGCAACCCCTGCGGCTCGACATACGACGCCTCGATGTCGAATGGTCTGTTTCGATAGAGCATCAGGACACCGTGACCTTGGTGGAAGAGATGATGTTGCCATGGAGGGAAGACGACAAGCTCGGTGTCGTCGTCGGGATCGAAACAATCTTCTTTAGGCGTTTGAGAGGACATAAATGTTGTACAGTCGACTCCCTCATAACGCACACCAGGGATAACTATATCAAATTCATAAATATAGAGTGTACCGGGGACAACATCCGCGATGATTCAAGCAAGGTTCGCAAACCCGACCATCGAAGTGCTGATATCAAACACGCTGTATACGTCCCTCAGGAAAGTCATTCCAACGATCCAATGTTCTAGTAGGCCATATAGTCAGCATGAGTCCATCTAGCGGAAGCAATAAGCTATCATGAGATCTCACCGGTAGCCAAGCGGTGAGCGACAATGGCACTGAGACAATTACTAGCCCCAACTGATCCCAACTTGAGAGCTTCGGGATGAATATTAAATGTCTTGCCACCAATGGTCAGCCCGGCTGTCGGCATCGAGGTACACGGTACTGGAGGCTGTCCATGAAAACAAGTTATACCAAACGCAATCGGAACTCACGGTAATAATAACCATAGTCACCATGTTCCACGAGGGAAGCACCAACGCTTTTGTATAATTTTGAAACCCGTTCCCAATCTCCGAAGATGAAGCTTGCACCAGTGTCGAAAATAGCAGGTACATTTTCGAGGACTTTACGACCATTAAAACGAACATCATCCATGGACACCTCCCAGAATCCCTACATAAATGCTAATGTCAGCGACATCCACGCCCACTGTCTACTGTTTTGACTCACAGTATTTTTTACAGGTGTATATGCGATATCACCATTGTAAAGCATACGATTTGCTCCACCGAGGTACATCTCGGCTCCAGAAGACGAGAGTTTCAATGAGAACGTCGGATTGATTAGCTGCTTTTGATCGACGAGCGATTCAAACAGCGTAGGATAATCAAATTTCGAGATGGAAGGGAACGCCAACCCCAATGATCCCTCTGCATTTAAATCGTTGGTTATCGGACTGGAGTAACTTGATACAGAACCAAAGGTCTGAGGTTCTACCTAGCTTGACGTCAGAATTGAATGGTCATGCTCACAAAGCAATACAAAACATACGGTGAACCCACCAAAGGTTACAATATCACTATATAGCTCACCTTCCACGTTGGTTCCGTCTGTATATTGGAGCTGAAATGGCTCGGCCTCGTACGAAGAAGTATCGGATAAATGAAAATCCCAGAGGTTGCGACTTTTCGAGTTGGGAATCCCCTCACAGCCAGCCCGCAGCACCCACATATCGCTGCGCTGACTTGAACAAAAATAGGTATATGAACTAAAAGAAAGCACCTACGCCGCAGCAGTGTCTATCTGGACTGTGACGTAAATCAGGTTTAACATATACATATATCAAAATGATACAAGGAGAACGTACCCGTTATAGTTTTGGGAGGAGTGCCAATCGAAATCTCAGCCATCCAAATGTCAGCCCGAGAAGTGAGAGTCAGCGGGAGGCTAACACCACGCTTTGCGAATCCGGGCTCGCTTCGTTTCACAGCGAAAGGATGCATCTTCCCCATGTTCATTTCGTAATTGTCCAGGCCATGATAGATCTTGCTATATAAAAAAGCCTGAGCAGACGAGATGTAACGGCTCGATGATTTGCACGTACTCCCTGACTGATATAGCGTGAGAGGTGATTGTATCTAAATCGATGCTTTCGTTGAAGTTCCGAGACGAAGGGTGTCTGGTGAGCGGTATGGCTATACCACCCGCCTTCCAGTTCGGTATAGGTTTCGCAATGGCCAGAGCAACCAGTCTGCTGGTGACTGCAAGCATGGTTATCGTAATGAATCGCATTCTGGAGGAAAAGAATTGGCGGTGAAACGTACCTACAGACCTTTAATAAATATGAAAAGCCAACAATGTCTGACACCTCCGGCTGGCCCATCAGGGATACGAACATTGAAATCAAATGATGCCGCCACATGTCAAGATGATGATGCGAATGATGGCACCATGCCAATCATCACCGACACAGTAGTAACCGATAGCAGTAACTGCTCCTCGAACATGCTCGACCCGGCATCGTGCTGGCACAGCTAATTCCCTTTATATCGCACTTCAAATCACATCGTGGTTCGTTACTAGATCTGACTTATCCACTTCCAATTGGGTGTCCTTTTTAGATAAATAACTTAGGCAAGTGTTTCTAAGTACTAAACACCAGCTACGACAATCTTTCAAAGGCCTGAGGTCCGGAGTTGGCGCGGACGCACAACTTACCACAGTACAGCATGACAGAAGTAAATAAATTTACTTTTATTAGTATAACTCGAGTCGATCCGTTCAAGTTAAACTACGGAAACATCCTCATAACCATCCTAAAAGAAGGGAAGGGAGAATAATAGATGCTACATTAAGTAGGATGCGCATGCTGCAAATATACAAGTGAGAAGGGTATCTATATATGATATTCTCTCGCATGCGATAATATGTCTGATATCTGCATAGCACGACCCTGGTCCGTTAGATGATCATAAAGCAATATAAGAGAAAAAAGATGGACGGAATGATAATGTCAGCATCGTTCATTGCAAAAAGCATCAAGCCGGGTTAAGTCGAGTGAGAGTCTAAGTGACCTAGATGCAACATAACTGTCACAGCACTGACAATGCCATCGTCGTTGCCAGTGTCACTACGACGCACGAGATCAACCCTCGTGATAGCTGGACCTGCGGCCCGGCGCCGCTCGTGTCAGTGACCGCTGCATTGACAGTGCCGATCGTAGGCGATGGAGCAGCGCCGTTGACCCCATTCTCAGCAAGTGCAACTTCGGAAAGTGCAGCGAAACCGACCGCGGGTGGATTATACCGGAATACCGAATAGACATTTTTCTGTATAGACAGCGGAATCAGTAACGAGAAATCAGAAGGGTAACAGGACCGCGTACCAGGAACGTATCCCCAATGATCCATGACGGCGTACTCCCCCCCGCCCCCCCTGTCGAACTGATCTCGTAAAAGGAGCCGATACACTCAGTCGAGCTGATCGCTGTAAGCTGAAAGTCTGCCGGACTTATCGTCCAGTTCTGACCACCAAACGATATCTCGACTGTTACCGACGTGGAGCAAGCTATTCGACGAGAAAACACAATATCGAGGATCAGCGGCACACGTGTATCAGTTGGCACGGAATACTTACGGTATTGATAGTATCCAGAGTATGAATTAGACGCGGGGGACGAGTTTGGTATCTGGGCATAGATGGCTGCGATGGCAGACGAGGGGCCACCAACGTTGGTCGTGCCGGTATCGATGGCAGCGCTCGTATCGCTCCCTAATGATATGGAGGTACCTTGGACCGTGAAAGCTGTGAGTCGTTCATCCACAACGTCAATCATCATTGATCTGATCTACACATGATCCGAGAAACTCACAGGAGATGTCAAGGTACCAGTAGTTCGGGGTGCCAGGGATATCGATGTACTCGATCGAACCTGTATACAAGCTACTGTTCGTGTATCCTGATAACACACGATTGTCAGTCAGACGTAACCAACAGAACCTATCAACGATGTTAAAGACATACCCAGCGTGAGCTCTCCTCCAGGTTCCAATTCAGATGGCTTCGTAGCATTCGAATATCTGTATTGATATACCAGTTTGTATTAGCGATCGCGAACGAATCCCTTTTGAGCGCTAGTGCCAACCTCCGAAGTTGGATTGCAAACAAGGCCGAGTCCATCACCCCGCTGCTCGCAAGGGTCTGCCAAAACGGCATTTGCCCCGAGGCCGATGCCGTCTGCCATGCCAAACCCAGCAGCCCAGACACCGGCTGGATGAGGAGGCCCGACGACACCTGATCCACCACAGCTGCAACCGCAGACCGATCAAAACGTCAGCAATCCCCGAAGCGCTGTTAAAGAAGATACGAAGTCGTACCAAATCCTTGATTCGCGACCGAGAAACCCGCCATCTGTACGACGTCCTCGGCGACGTATCCAGCGGCTTCGCCGGAGCCATAGGTGATGGAGAAGGGCGTGCTCAGGTTCTTGAAGCTCGACGACGAGGACGCGTCGAACGTGGAGATTCCATTGCACAAGGACCCGCACGAGTTGCTTATGACCCAGAGGTCCCTGCGCAACGCACACACCACGTTAATACGTTGATATCCCCAACATTCGGGCTGTCCGGATGAAAGTGATGTGTGGCACTCACGCTGACCCAGTGTCCAGGATGACGTCGAATGAGGTAGGTGGCGTTCCAATAGCCAGCGAGCCGTAGTAACTTTACGCTCCTGCTTCAGCACGAATTCATACTACACACTCAGCGAACTACGCACAGTGAATCATAACCTAGGTCGCCAATCCTATGCAACGAGACCCTCAGTATACACGCCCGCAAGCAAGCAGCACGAGGAAGAACCAAGAAAGGAACCACCAAGGCCGGAAAGGGACATACAAGTTGTACCCAGAACTCCGCTTCTCGTTCGATCGACCTGAGTACTTGGCAATGACGGCGTTCCGCTGCCTCTGGGCTAGTTGTCCAAACTCGACCGAGTTCAGACTGCTCGTAGGCGACCGCATGCGGAGGGGTATCTTCAGACCAGGTGCTTGTGGCGGTAGTGGTGGTGGGTTGGCGGTTGGCGCGCCTGCGCACGCGTGGAGCGAGGTCCATAGTAACAAAATCGACGTAGCAGAAAACATGTTCAATATCATATTTTTGTTTCTTGTTCTTGTTCCGACCAGTGGACGGACAGTTGCGTTCACCGAGAGTCCAAGGGAGAAGAAATGGGCAAATCAAGAGGAGAACAAGAAAAAAACGGCCACGGCCACAGCAAATAAATACTTGGGCTCTGCAGGCGAGGAACAAGTTGAAAACTGCGGAATTTCGAGTCGACGGGCGCAGTATGTATGTAAACACCGCCTTGGCAAGTAGTAACCTACTAGTAAGCTGCCGCCTGCGCAGCAACTGCGCAAATCTGTGCCCTCCCGCATGGGGTCACAAGCAACAGATTAATTGAGGAGTGTAAAGTAGATATGTACCACAGATAAGTTACAACACAATATAATACAAAGTCGTTCGAGGAGTCATCAGTTCATGAATATGCAAGAGCAAATGAAACTAAAGCAGAAATAAGAAGGATCGCAGCACCACTGGGTATGCGTGTCGACGTCATCATCGAGGAGGCAGCGCCTGTGGTAGTGACGGAAGCAACACTAACTCCGAGCGTCGTAGTGGGTATCGCTGCATCGATGCCATTCATCGCCAGGGCAGTTCCTGACAGGGCTGCGAATCCGACGGAGGGTGGGTTATACCGGAATACGGAATACACGTTTTTCTTGACCACCTCACGTCAGCTGCTATGGAGGCCGTACAGAACGCAAGCACTTACTAAGAACGTATCACCAATAATCCACTGCGGCGAGCCGGACGAAGTAGGGACGGTATAGAATGCACCATAGCAGCGATCAGAAGAATTACCGATGGATTGAAATTGAAAGTCTGCAGGACTGATTTTCCAACTGGGTCCACCGAACGATATTTCCACATTGACCTCATGAGAGCATGCTGTAATGGCTATCATTTGCTGCGTACCACAGAGATGCACAAGAACTCACGATAGCTATAAAACCCTTCCCAACCTCCAGTCCCAGGAGACGAATTAGGGATCAGGGCGTAAATGGCTGCGATGCTCGAGGCAGGGCCAGCCACAAGTGTGGTGCCTGTATCAATCGATGCGTAGGACGCGGAACCGTTAGGTAAAGATATGGAGTGTCCTTGCACAGTCAATGCTACCGAACAAGCGTTTATATCATGAAACAGCTGGATTGCATGCAATTCAGCTCACACGTAATCTCTTGCAACCAGTATGAGGGTTGAGGAGTTGGAATGTTTCGGTAGTCGATGTTGCCCGTGTACAGGCTTTCATTGACGTAACCTGTGCATGGAACAATGAATCGACTATCTTTCGACGAGGGATAAACGCGAATTTCCCTACCCATAGTCAACGACCCTCCAGGCTGCAAATTGCCCACATGTGAATAATTTATGTACCTTGAATTCGAGTGTGTCAGTCCGAGTGCGTGCCAGGTACCAACCCTTCGACATACCTAGTAAGCTGGAAAGCCATCAAGGGCGAATCCCAGGAACCCCCACTTGCAAGCGCTTGCCAGAACGGCATCGCACCCGACGAAGAAAGCGACCGCCAAGCAAGACCAACTAAGCCTGTTACCGGGCTCTCCAACAAACCAAGTGACGTCGAGGTTACCGAGCCTGTAAAGCGGCGTCGAATGACGTCACGGCTTCTACAAAAAACAGCAGCGTACCAAATTCCTGGGTCGACACCGTAAATCCGGCCATCTGCACAACGTCTTGGACGAGCGTGCCCACTGCTTCGCCGCTGACATAACTGGTATTGAAAGCATGGTTGAGGTTCTTGAATGTCGAAGACTTTGCAGGGTCGAAGTTTCCTGATTTTCCACACGTTGAATCGCAACTTGACGATGCGACCCAGAGATCCCTAAAACGGACCTACTAAGCAACGAAGTGCATCTAGCACATTGGGAGACCAGACGTACGAGGAACCCGTGTCCAGGATGACGTCAAAGAGATACGGTGGCGTGCCAATGGCCAATGTGCCGTAGAAACTGTGGGGTGAGATCAGATCAGCCTCCATGTTTCCGAACGTCACAAACCTAGCGTCATAGCCTTGGTTCACTACCCTGGGTGGCAACGTCAGCACGGTACATCGCCACCGAGTGATTATCAGGTCAGGATACTTACAGGTTTTCTCCCGTAGCCCTCTTCCCGTGTCCTTGCAACCCGTACTTTGCAATCACGGAATTCCGCTGGCCCATCGCCCATTGAGCCCATTGCAGCTCACTGCGCAACGATTGGGACCCACGTTTCAGCTCGATAGATTGACCAACAGCAGGGAATATAGAGCGAGGTATACCAAGTACCTCGAACGCAAGAGAGAGAAGAACAAACAATCCAAACTGTGCGGTAGACGCAAGCATGAGCAGAGAACCCAAACTACTGCGCAAGAGGGAAAAATCACGCCGGCCCGATTATAAAACACTTGGATAGATCATGCAGCGAAGGGAAATGGTGGGAAATGGTGGATTGGTGAAGACTCACATCGTGTGTAAGGTATATATTTGCCACGGACGGGTCAAAAGCGAGACATGAAAGGATCAGGAGGCTCTGCGCGGCTATGTGTCTGGAGTAAGCTGTGCCCATCGCATATTTTGAATAGGACACCACTGGCAGGACAAACAACGTACAGGTGGCGCACCAGCGACTCAGACGAAGTTCACGTCGGTTGGGAAAACAAGGTCATGCCAAGACGGTTATTTTATGACATTTGCGCAGAAATTCTCACCAATTTCAGGGTTGGTGCCTGGCAGGTGCCTGATCAAGAGGCGGGGCATTTGCCGACCAAACACAGCCAAACTTGAGATGGCACTGCCAGCCTTATTATAGTTTAGCACAGTCAAGCAAACAACCCGGCAAAGATTTTCTACTTGTTTCAACACCACAAGCTATCACTCTCGGTACGCTGGCACTAATGCTGATACATATTGGGAACAAGGTGACACAGTACACATTCGTGTTGAGAGCATGGAATTCTTCGGTTTCTAACCCGCGAAATACTGGACCGGCACCGGTCACCGGTCACGCCGAGTCGGGCAGTGGCCCAGAATTTACATCAAGTACATGATACGGTAGTCCGGTACGATGCACTCGTAGTCCAAATGAAAGTCCTAATCATACTCCCATTAAGGCTCACAAAATCAACCGCGTTTCAACAACCATCGAAAAGTCAAACTTTGTATACTCTGCCACCACCCGCCGAACCGTGTTGACCCTAATTCGATGTCCATCCTTGACCCGGATCAAGTACACCGGGAACTCGTCTCTGAAGAACCGCATCACTTCCCTTCGTTTCATAAAAATCTCTTTTCGAAGCTTTGCTTGGGGAGAGTCCTCCTGCTCGTTGGCTGCAGATTTCGGATATAGTAGGTAATAATCAGCGTCTCGTTCGGACAACCTCAACAAATGCCACATACGATCCAAGAACGCCTCTTCTTCGTTCTCCTTACTGCTCGACTCCGCCTCGTCATCGGTCAATTTGCTCCACAAGTCGTTCACAGCGTCTTGAAGAACATACCGCAGCAGCTCGAGAAGGATGTTGAACACGTTGTGGGCGGTCCGATTCCACACGCGGCATAAGTAGTAATGCTTCGGGTCGTCCACCAAACCGTGATCGGGTGACACGAAGGTGACCGTGGTGGGACGCAGGCCATCAACCTTCAGTCTGTAATGGTGATAGGTGTCGTTCCGCGCGGTATTTTCCAGATACTCGCAGGCTTTCACCCGGTGCTCCAGCAGAGGGACGTTCAACTCTCCGTTGACGAGCGTGTGGCCGGGTGGCAGTGATTTCATCACGTGCATGATCCAATCCATCACCTCCCTGGCGACAGCCTTGACACCGCTCCACACCGTTCCGCATATTGCACGAACGAGGTTCAAGATCATCCGGAAAGGTGAGGCAGTTGAGTCGACGTCATCAAAATTCGTGACGGGTAGATTAGGTTCTGTGAAACACGACGGACTATACGCAAGGAAGGAGTTGACAGGCGAATTGCGTCCACGCCAGTCGAAGAGCGATACATCACCGGTCCGTTTCAAGATCTCTTCTTGCAACCGCAAGAATGCGCGGTACCCTTCCCCGTGGAAAAAAGGCAAGGTTACATCGAAGATACCAAGGAGACAGTATGCCATGTCTTCGTCCTTGGTCGTCCTTCTCCTCGCTGCCCAGCGCAGCCTTGTCCTGACGTCCCTTGTCCCAGGCTCAAACTTGACCAGATCATGCTCCGGAATATCAGTGGTCCTATGCAATGCCTTGCACCAGATAACGCTGGTGCGATGATCTACCAGTCGTGCTCTGAACTTGAACGAAGAGATGTGAATTTTTGATTCTGCTTCTTCGGTGTCACGATCGTCGGCCTCTTCTAGTAAAGTCCATCGTTTGCTGTAAAACCGAAGACGCTTCGGAGCGAGAGTCTCCTGCAACGTCCAGCCCCGCGTAACCCATTCTGGTATCTTGGTATATCTGCGGCGAGCTTTCCAATCAGGAACACTAGGAAAATTGGCTTCGAGGTGGTGTTCCAGTATCCCGAACTCGACCTGGGTATCTGGCTGCATGGATTGGAGTCGGTGGGGATCATATTGATGGCACTTGTGGAGAGTCATGATGTTGTCGGAAGTTTCCCTTGAAGGATAGGTCGGGCTAAAGGGTTTCTGCATCTGTTCATCGTACAACCATTCATCATCGCCCGCGATGGCTGGCAAGCGGCCTCCATCTTCAACGTCGTCGACATCGTCAAGGTAAACGACGGTCAGATCACTGTTGCGATACCATAAGAACATGGAGTTGATGGATTCCGATCTCTCGCCAAAAACCTCCTCGTCGATACAACATGTATCGGCCCACGCCCAGCGATAGCCGCACTTGGCCGCAGCGCAGCAAAACTCCTGGAGTTTCTTTATGCCGACTAGGAAATCTTTTGCTTCTTTTTCCGTAAGGTGGTGAGGTGGGTGGACGATGGAGTAGATGCCGCCGGTATACGTCGGGTCCCTGACGTCCTTGATCGTGACCTCCCGAGCTCGCCACCGATGGGAGAACATGGCGAATGCCAAGTACTCTTTGATGAAGGCGTTGAGGTCCTGGAAGCTCGGGCCCAAGGCATCGGGCGGGCACTCTGGGTCGGGGACGTAAGAGGCCTCCGAGATGGCTTCCCAGAGCTTTTTTTCATAGTCGCTTCTCTCCTTGAGGAGCGCGATAACTTGAAATCGTTCGAGGAGGAGCCCAGTGTACGTGTCGATGAGCCTGATCGGCAGCTTCTTCTCGTACTCATGGATGACGAACTCGTCGACGTGCGATTTGAATTCGGCTGTGAAATCACGCTTGTCTTCCTGTTGGGAGGTCCGGACGTAGGGTTGTCAGTGGACTGGCTGATCGCGAAAAGATGTATGCGCCAGACCACTCACTTCCATTTCTAATGGACGTCTGAAAGCGTGGTATCCTCGCACTGGGTTGACGTTCAGGTGTTGTTTTGAGCAGAGTCTGAAAACCCCGTCAAATGGTGAGGACGACACAAGCCGAAATGGACTGACTCTGGGTTTTACGGTGCGAAAGCGCTCCTCGCATGAGTAAAGGTCGTAGCACACGCCTATTGGGGAAAATGCACGCATGCACAACGCGAATTTATCCTGCCAGCCTGGGCCGGATTCGGCTTGATGATCATACCCGGATATCCACAACGGCAGGCGGGAGACGATGCCACGAACCTGCAGGGGCTTACTTGTGCATTCTATCTGCTATGTCGCTATCAGGTGGTTTGCCTCGTGCTGATGAACATGGCGGACGCCACGTCCATTTTGGCAGATCTGACGAACCTGAGCCGAGAAGTTGAAGGTGGAGGTGGCTATCAGTACGTACGGAACACGTTTGAGTAACAGGAATCATGGTCAAGGACACAATTCGCTTAGCCATACGATCACGATGAGAGAAGCGAATGAGATACCATTCAATAGATAGCGGCGAGAACCTCGCAACCCTTGTTAGCAGGCGATTGGGACCCACGTTCAATGCGCCTCGCCTCGCCTCGCCGTGCGTTAGTACCACTGCCGTCACATCAGCACGATCATCGATCGGGCAAACACCAGTACCTTTTTTTCGGCCTCGTTGCAACCCGGCGTCTGGTCTGCCGGTGACTGCATCACCCTCGTGTTTCTGGAGTGGGTCGAGGGTGTGATTGTGGCACTACATGTGCCATCGCCGTTATTGTTTAGTACATATATACTAGGCTGTGCCAGTGTCCAAGTCCGGGGCTGGGCGCTGGATCCCTGATCAATCGATCAAGTTTGAATATTTGAATGGTAGCGGTAATGTGATAATCATAAAACGGCACACTGTGGAATGGAAACGATGACCACATCTCGGCTCGCAAATTCCTTGAAATCGCCATAATCATTCCGGGACTCGGGGATTGTGCCAGTGCCACACGGAACACTCTTGGCAGAGAGCACGTTGTGCCGTCGTGTCTCGAACTGCGTGCACGGGCCACTATACTAAAGCCTCCAGTTGGACTCGCAATCATCCTTCGAGTCCCAAGTTGAAGCTTGAACCTCGGCCTGCCCACGAACCTTTTTTATCGCAAGCTAAACAACTGACTTCCAGTTAGCACAGTACCGCTGTCGTTGCACAATGTTCCTCCCTAAACTTGTCCACGATGCGCACCTTCCTATGACATGGGTATAAGACAATCTCCTGACCGAGTGACCTCGACCTCAGATTTCCTGTTTGTCAGATCCCGACAAAGGGCAACAACGTTCCGCCGGGCGCAGTCCCGGCACACGTAGGGCCCAACGGCCAGCAATACATCGCCCGAGTTTTACTAGGGGTAAATTCGATTATCGATATGAAGATCCCCATACTCATCTGTCGAGTTCCCTTTCCCCGCAGGGCGAAATGCGTGAGTGGTCTTCCGCACGTCTGCACGCGCTTTACAATGCAATGGGGTGATCGGTTAATACAACACCCAGAGATTGGCACGACGAGCCATTCGTCCACCGAGGGTGCACTTTTCCAAGCCAGGCAGGGTGGAAAAAGTTATACCGTATGTGCATTATTTCACTGAGGTCGCCCGTGTGGTGACGGAGGATGTGACTGATCGACTTGAAAGGTCTTCGAGTACGAGGTGCTCACGTGCGGCTCAAGCTTACGATTCCAGCTAGACCCTCCTCAATCGCACACCAAGGCTACAGGGGCATCAAGGGCGACCCCGCAGTTTTGTGCGCGAAGAGATAACGTGTCGACGACGAGGATCCAAAGCCAAACACGATCCCAAGGCGCTGCCACTCCCTGTCCTCCGGCAAGGACGACCCCCGGAAGTTTACGGATCAGTCGCTTGCACGGAGAACCTGCGTGAGTTTCTTCTTTCAATCCCATTCTGTCCCCAACATTACCAAACTTACCCTATGCCACCTGTCTTCGACAGACCCATTCCCTATGAGACGGATGGACCAGAATACCATCACGACCCACCTCCGTACACGAGCCCCAGAGACGGCTGGATCGAGGTGCCTAAACAACCACATCTCGTCGACCTCAACCCACGGGAAACAGTCCAACTTCGGCATTTCACGTAAGTCTTAGCTGTGGTCAGGTTGCTGGATGAACTTTCAGTTCCGAGTTCCAGTCGGTCCAAGTGCTTCGCCCTCATTGACGACTCTTGTTCAGTAAGTAGCAGCGTGCTGTGTGGGGCATTTGCAAAGGACAACGAATACATACTACTTTTTAGATGCAACAATCGTGGTCACAAACACGGGCGGCACTCGCAGGAGTCGTCGACGTTCTCTCTTCAGCTAAAGGATGGGAAGGCTTGAAAGTGAGATTTTTGAACCACAGGGAGACTCGTCCGTGTATCAAGGTATGTAAGAGTTGGGTCATATTTCCTGACCTGCTGAGTTGGTGGCATCGGTATCAGACGCGGGATGAATTCGAGTGTGTCTTCAATGCCGTCCGCACGTGGCAAGGTGAACTCCGAGCTCAGCCGATTCCACTGTCGCCATTGACAATGACAATGATATCATATTATTACAGGCCCAAAGTTTATGGCCGAAAAGGTGGCCAAGCTGTTCGAAGAATGCTTGACGCTGATCTGTGAAACAAACCCTCCAACGCCGGTCGTCCTGTTGATCATCACGGACGGTATCGCGGGTCAGTGATTGATCCTTGGGACCGAGACGAAAAGCAGACCTGACGATGGGGGACCAACTAGTTGACTGCGAAAAGCTCTCCGAAGCCATGATATGCTTTTGTCAGAGGCTCAACCAGAAAAGCATCCCGAGGCAGATGTTCCGCATTCACATCCTGCAGATGGGCGACGACAGGAAAGCTGTCAAACCACTGCAGGATTTGCGCGATCGAGTGACCCAGCGAGACCGTGAGCGAGCAAGTCGTTCTCTGCCGTGATTTTTTTGGGTGGAAGGTGCTCACATGTTTGTTTAGCGTATACTGAACGTCGTCAGTTTCCACCGAGCAAGAGGGCTCCTCAACGCACAAAACATCTTCAAGCTCCTCCTTACCTCGACGTACGTCCCGGTCGACGAAGATCCCGATGTTGGCGAGAGGTTGCCCCAAGAAGTAGTGGAAGCACAATACCAGTCACTGGAGAGGATCAGAGTCATGGGGGAGATGTGAGCTTAGAGATGATTGGTGCGCGCCGACAAGGCACAGTTTGCTATTCGGACGCGCCTTCCATGAACTGCGACAATGATTCCTTGACGATATATTTATCCTCACTCCCACCGTGCTGCATCGCTGATGCAATGTATACGCCTTGCCTGTGCATGCTTAGCGGAAGTGACGACGAGGATCGTTAAATATGAGGTCTCCAGCCATGATTTCCATTCTGACTGTTGGCGCTCCGTTGCACATGCATCATTCTGACTGAAAAAAAATGTTTCTTCGACCCTATCGCGATCGTCCGCCTGAGGCAGGCTGTGCGTCATCAAGGCTGCTCGTTGTGTCAGCTAACTTCAAATTCTGGCTGTCACGTACAATATTAATCAGAGAAAATTTCGGAGTCGGTCAGGTGGAGTTCTCTATTCCAGCTGGAGAACATTCAAGTTCAAGCTTGGGTATTCCTATTCCACACACAGCAGAAGTATGTAGTACTGTCTTGGGTCCTCCACCAAACTAGATGCAGGCGACGCGAAGGTGACACTTGTGAGACAGAGACAATCGACATTCAGTCTGCAATGGTGATAGGTATAGTTTGGCGCAGAATTTGCAGCGTTGGATTCGGTACTTGAATAGAGAAATGCTCAGCGCTCAGCTGCTCCCCCTTCACTGCGGTGTTCCTGGACGCGTAAAGAACATAGATCGTGGGAATGACCAGGTCAGCGTCGCCGCTACCACTCAGTGACTAATCTCAAATTCCTACTATAGTACCGATCGCGGCCCCGCCGCAGATGGCATAAAGGATGTCGAGTTCTCGTTCCCCTGCGGGCGAAATGCGCGAGCCCTCCTGTTCCCAAGCGCTTACAATGTCATGTACACGTGGTGATGGGTGGTCTGCCTAGTGCAACATTCAATCACTTCGTTGACCGTGACAGTCGCCTGACTAGATCGTCAGTCGAAAGCATCACTTTCTTAGTAGATTCCACCTTGTTTAACGCTTGTTTATAGAGCGACGTCCCAATCCCGTTTCCCTGGTATTCGGGGAGCACAGCGACGTTTCTCCACCACCACCTTCCTGTGCGTTCTAATCAGATCTAGTGATACCTCCGGTCCAGAGTTTTCCGCCAAAAGCTTTGGGATCTCTCTGTCAAACTACTGATTCAAAGAACGCAGAGTCTCAGTACAACTTGCAAAGTTGGAACTCGGAGAGGGTAAGACGAGACTCGCTTCGTTAATCCACGAACTCCTGTGCAGCTCGTCCCGTTTGGTCAAAGAAATCGTTGAAATTACTGACCCTTCAAGGGTGCTGTTCGAGCGACACGTATCATATTCTGCCTGTCGGTACGCGTATGGCAGACTCTGCCAATTCCCTTTAGGGAGAATCGGACAACACAGGTATCTGTGCTCACGAGGTCTCTGTCAAGGTTTCCTAGGCCCCTAAGCACCCATGGACCGTGACATCTGTTTGGTTCCGCGTCCGTCTTTGCAGGCTCTGAAGGGCTGCGAGGGACGGGTGCGACTCCTCCCCGCTTGAGAATTTCCCAGTACCTCGACGTCCGGCTGGTTCGTACCACCAACCTCTCAGATAGTCGCACTCGAAAACGCTCTACAACTCTCTCAATTCGTCAACTATTGCACTCAGTAAGTGGTTCAATGGCCTTTAAATTGGAAGCGCGGCCGTCAACCCCTTCTGAGGTTTTCACCATGAAATCTCCTCATGATTAGGATAGATTGATTTTGTGTCATAAACATGCAGTGTACCGGGAACATTCGCGATGATTCAAGCGAGCGTCGCAAAGCCGATCTGTAGAGCACTGTAATCGAACACGCTGTATACAATTTGCAGGAAAGGGGTCCTAATGCTCCAATGTGCTAGGTCATGTAGTCAGAATGAGTCGATCTACTAGCCCCACAAAAGGGGAGGAATAAGCTATGAATCTCACCCTGTTTCTCGCCGGCAACGATGCTGTAACAATTGGATGAACCTGGCGCAATTCCCCCAATGAGAGCGTCGGGAAGAAGTTCAAACGTCTTGCCGCCGAAAGTAAGGCCCAATGTTGGGAAAGAGTCGCACGGTACTGCAGGATGTCAATAAGAACGAGGTAGTACTGAACGCAATCGGAAACTCACGGTAATAGTAATCAGAACCTTTCCGTTGCTCAAGGGTACCGCCGAGGGGACTGAACAATTTTGCAACCTGTTCCGGATGTCCGAAGATGAAGTTTGCACCAGTGTCGATCATAGCGGG
>JBBPOM010000301.1:0-31782 GCA_038091455.1 Leccinum uliginosum
GAATACGCCTCAGTCTGGAAACGACGTCGGTTGCACGGATGTCTAGTGCTGATATCAAAGAACGCTTGATCTCACGGCATAAAACTTACGCGTAATCAGCATACGCTCGACTTCACCCCCAACCCTCAACTCTGATTGGTTTTCGAAACTTCTCCTTCGCTTCCGGGTACCATGAGGTGGCTGCATGGGAGGAGCGCGAGCGAAATCATCTTCAGCCATGATCAAAACTAGATGGAGAGTGCACAGGAACGAGATGCGGTAGGGAAATTATACAGTTTACCAACGGAAATGGGCGAGGTGCGAGGCACCAGAGTGCAGATATACGCTGATTGTACCGGCACTTCTATTGTCTCTCGAACGTGCTGTGCAATCAGCCACTGGCAGGTACACCCAACACAGCCTGACTACGCCACATCACTAGTGTGCATTGTGCGGGAGTTATGAACATACTGGGATGCTGAGTGCCCGACAAACTTACTGAAGTCTATCATTATCATCTGAATGGTGTGCGGTGCGATCTGATCAATGCGTCGGACAAAGCGAGCACATTGTTTCTGTGCAAATGAAGCAGCTGGAACCCTGTGTTGACCGTGGTGCAGCATGGAGTGGCGTCAGCAACTACCAGTGTCGAACTCTGCGCCCACAAAGTGTTTTTTGTATTGAACGATTCGGATGTCTTCTATGTTATTTCCAATAGCCCGTCTAGCACCACTGGCATACAATTCGGGGGATGCATTTCGGGCGAACGGGTTTTATAGACACGTCCGCTTTGGTGCTGGCGGTATTGAGCAAGGCTGACATCATTACAACTGGCAAACACGGCTCAAACTCAGGCCCGAGCGCTCGACCTATTCTGACACAGCCGTGACAGCCCCGGGCTGTCTGACGTTCAGGAACATACTGATGAGCCCGGCGATACTATTCCATGGCTCAAATTGACACGGAGCCTCAGATTATTCGCATTTCGAAGCACATTGAGCAGGAGCAGCATGATGGTCTCGTAACGCTACGTGATCAAAAACGGAAATCGACCTTCATTCTGAGCTGGGTGAAATGCCAGCATGCACCTTGGAAACGTGGCCCCGCTCGCGTCCGCTACCATTGTTAACGTGGTGGTAACTTCTTATGGCTTGTTCTTGAACGTATCGTTTTCGCCTTTGTCGCCGTGTCTAGAGGTCGTCGCCCCTCGCCACCCACCGTTCCCCGTTCCTCACTTTCCCCGTCCCCACCTCGGTAAGCGGTGTCTTCTCGTCGAAATCAGCTGGCAGTGCAAGGGATGGGTACCAGAACCCACCCGGAAGGACGGGTTTCGAACTTCCACATCAGCACCACTCGTGCCATGGCGTGTATGAGCACCGGTGATACGAGTCTTCTCGGGCGCCTTCTCGCGCACCGTACAATACTCATCAGCATACCCAGGCTCATGCAGACGTGCATCGGCATCCATCCCGTGCGTCGTTCAACACGCCATATGAGGGGGCACAAGCGTGCCAGGATGGGCACTGGCAGCAACAGCAACAGCAACACGGTGGGTACGCCCATCCACAGCAGACCTCGGCGGGCTATGTGCATGCGCAGACGGGTTAACTGATCATCTCTCGGATGCAGATACAGAGTCGGGTACATATGTATCCTGTTGCCAGGGAACCACGCAGGTTGAAGGAACTGGATTTCATCACAGAGGTATGGATCCAACCGTGGCAACACTATCATCAACTGTCCTACGAATGCCTCGCTATCCCATCGTCTTGATGGAGCTCGTGATCTCGACACCCAGCAGTCATCCAGTTACCCATAGGTGACTGCCGAGCTGGTGGACGTATATGAGTGCATGGTAGCGTGCGTCCTGGATTCAGTTCCATGGCTTGTGCTTGGGAACCCAATTCTGTAATGACTACGATACCCGAGTTGCAAGGCCTTGCATGGGTCAGTTCACACTAAAGTCGACCATGCGAAATGAGGCGTAATGCGAGACGAGAGCAGCCTTGAAAGCACTGATGGTAACCTGGCAATGCTTGCAATTATCCAATAATCATTGGGCCTAAGTATCTATAGTTCGCGGATTTAGCGCACTTGCGCCAAGTCCCCGACTCGGCTTCGCCGCCCGCAAGCAAGTACGTAGTATGAAACCCCTGTTTTAGCTTGCGCCGGCTGAGCTCCATGGACTGCGTGGCCGCTGGAAGAAATCCGGCGTCTTCCTACATTTGAATCGCTCGAGTATTACCATAATACCATCACTCCACTTTCATAATATTGATCTTCCTGCCAGTCACTGGTAAAATTCACACAGTTTAGTTCCTACAGTACTAGTGGTAACCTGAACTGAATGCAGCACATTACATTATGGACTATGTACAAAATGAGTGTTGTATCACTGTCCTTGACACGACCACCGAGTCAAAGGTACACACACGACTTAACCAACCATCAGGAACATCTCCATCGACCAGGTGAAACACCGAGTCGGGGCCCTGGGATCCTGCCCAGAGTACACAGTCGATTACACGACCATCCAGTACATCTCCACCGACCAGGTGAAACACCGAATCGGGGCCCTGGGATCCTGCCCAGAGTACACAGTCGATTACACGACCATCAAGTACATCTCCACCGACCAGGTGAAACACCGAATCGGGGCCCTGGGATCCTGCCCAGAGTACACAGTCGATTACACGACCATCAAGTGCATCTCCACCGACCGGGTGAAACACCGAATGGGGGTCTTGGGGTCTCTTCCAGGGTACACCATCGCTGTCGATTACACAACTACCAGGTAGATCTTTGCATCCCAGTCCCTATCAAGGGATGAACTCTTTTCTTCCCCAATAGGTAAATCATCCGAACAAGGACCTTGAAAGCAAAGACAGCATACAAGGAAAGTAGACTTGTTGAATGGCTTACGAGATAACTGAGGTGCACAGGAACAACAACAGCAACGACACGCGTGGACAGAACACGGATGGTGACGACAGAGAGCTGATTTGAGTGTCACAATGGAATGGAGGGAGAAAGCTATGTGAACGTACCCGTACTGGAGAATGAAGGACGTGGGTAGCGACGTCGCCCGTTTATGAGTTCTCATCACGACAAAGGTGTTGGCGGCAGCGACGTGACAAACGGCGGAGAGATGGGGTGATGCCGAGGATGAAGAAGACGGTAGGAATGGGGAAAATGTCGCTGGTAACGTGGAAAGTGCCCGACATCGCCGGACGGGGAGTTCTCAGACAACGCAGACGTCAGTAGCCTTGAAGGAGGGGCGGAGTTGCGGTGGTAACGACGACGGGCCTGGGAAGAACGTGAGCAGCAGAGGTAGAGAGGGGGGCGCAACGATGACGGGCATGGGCAGGAGTCAGGACGTGGGTGACCCAACAGCAAAGAAGGAGAGTCACGGGGCGGCGCAACGATGACAGGCCTGGGAAGAACGTGGGCAGCAGCAGCAGAGATGCCATTCTGGGCTAGCCAAGTCGTGTCGCAGGCGCGCCCAGAATTTAGTCCGTGAACGAACAAGCGAAGGGTAAGTTTTTTCCTTGCCGTTCCGCTCGTTTTGTGCTGACGGGCTGGACTCCATCCTCGTCCGGAGTCCAGCCTCTTCTTTCGTTTCACCCCACCCTCCACTCCCTCTCTCTCCTCGCAGCTTCTCTCCCTCGGACACTCGTTCGTCCCTGGTCATCGTTCGTCGCCCGCCTGCTACCCTCCCTAGCTGCGTGGAGTTCCCAACCCACCTACGCAGCTTGCTCGACCTCGCAGGCGTCGCCTCGGGCCGGAAAGCCCTTGGGCTTTTGCCCAACCTAACATACACTTTCCATTCACAGACACTCGTAGTAATCACCCTGTACACACAGTTGATTCCGCTATGTACCGTCGTCAGCTCCCTCGTCACCAGAGCACTCTCTCGGCTGCAAACGGCGAAACCGTCGCCTCAGACGACCCCCTTGACGCGCAAAAGCGCTCGATCAGCACGACCACATCGCCCTCCTTGCCTCTCATGCGCTCTTGCGGCTGCAGACACGCACAACAACACTATCAACACCAACGCACGTGCCGAAACGGCCGTCACGCTATTCGTCCGTTTATGATGATGCTGCGTCAACGATGAAACTGTCGTCCCATGCGACCTCTTTGGCGCAACCTGCACATCCAACGACGCTACCAATGCCGTCACCATCGCTCTTGGCAAGCACGTTGATAATTCTGAACTTGTCTGCCTTACCCTCACCTTTGCCTCGCTGTCGATCTCACCCACTCTCACCTGCTTTCAGAGGTCCCTGCTAGCCTGAGGCAGGAATAAAGGTGAGACTTGCTCATCGTACACGCGTACTAAGTTTCCTGTTGGCTGACAGCAATCATGAATCATGATCTGCTTTACTAAGTTTCAGAACTTGGTAAGTGATGATGTGAAACGCAGGCTTCCCACTAACATAATCCCTTGCAGAGGCGTTGAAAATGACCTGGAGTTCACCAGCACTGGTCACATCATACATGAAAGTGCTGGCCAGTCCAAAAAAGGAAGGAGGGTTGGCGTGCATCGTTCCTCCTTCCTTTTTGGTCATGTCCATTGAGCGTCGCCATACAGTCCAAAAAAGGAAGGAGGGTCGGTGTGCATCACCGTGGCACAGCTTGCGGAAATGGAAAAGTACATGTGGTTGTTAAATAATCCTACCTTTGAATAAGAACAGCCAGCATCCGAGCCTAATCGGATGGTTCGGACATTCACCGCGTCGAGTTTCGACGGGAAAAAAAGCACAAGGAAAGGGAACACAGAAGAAGAGAAAAACATAGAATTGAAAGAGAAAATGAAAATGATCCAACAGATACACGACGAACTCGGAACAAACACAAATGACCTCCCCACATCAACCATTCGAGATCAACATCGCGAGCGCCACGCAAGGAGTGACGAACGCATCGCCGGCACAGGTAGAGGCGTACTGGCGACACTCGCGTTACCTCCGAGTCGTCGAGTGCGTGCCGCTGCTCGTTCCCGTGCGCATATACCCATCTACTCTGCCGGTGCCCGCCTCGGGGTACGAATACACGATCCAGGCGAGGCGGTCGGTCTTTGGCGATGCCCTCGTGCGAACGTGCACCCAGATCTTGCGGGACGACGACGCCCACGGTACAGCACCGACCGCAGCCGAAGAAGAAGACGACGAAGATGGGAAATACCTCCGGCGGCATGCACTTCCACCCCTAAGCTGACCGTTGCACACGGGCGCGTCGATGGCTCGCGGGACCTTCGAGGGTGCACACGACGTTGACGACGAACAGCAGCAGCGTGCGTGCGGTACTCAGGGCAATGCATGGTGTGAATGCTTACCCCTCCTCCTCTACCAAGATGAGCACGGGAGCTCGACGGAGCGGGCAGTGGCGGTGTAGGTGCTCGACCCGCGTAGTCTCCCCGAGGGCATGCGTTCCGACAAGATTCACACTCTGTAACGACTCGGATGACCACTTATATGCTCTAGACCAGGGAAACAAACAGTTTCATCGGTGGAAAGAACGAAGGTGTCCTAGTCCAGTACTCGCGCGGAGAGTCCCTTTCAGCCTTCGTGCGAGTCGCCCTTGAGCTCGAAGGGGTTCGACTCATGTCTCCCACATGGAGAGAATTCATCCTTACAGACATGACATTCCTCGCAGCACCTGTTCCGAACTGAGTGAGGATCCTAGACGGGCAATGCACCGCTCAGGCACATGTTCATCGACCGTATATTACCTACAGTATCATTCTTCTTTCGTCTCCGACGAGCAGCAACACAACCACTTGGGGGAAAAAATGGAAAGCTTGACGTTCTCTGACTCTTCCTAATGTTTTCTGTAAGTTTCGCAACATGTGCTCAAGGAAAAGTGGGCGCACGCTCAAATAGTTTCTCTGAGTCGACGGTTGACCTGTATCTTTTGCGTGTTGTGCCTTATACGATGTGGTCGATGCCGACGGACAACCTACCTCGCTCGCTGGCTTCGGATTTGGAGGTCGACTTCTTCACTTTCTTCTTCTGCAAGGAAAGATAAACGATGGCATCTGCGGGCCCAATAGACAACCATGGACACCTACCGGTTCCCAAACCCTTCTGACCGTTCGCTAAGACGATAGTTTAGATGGATCAAGTTCACTTCAAGGAGCACTCACTGCTTGAGCTTTGGCCAATATCGAAAATGCTCTGTTCGAGGCATTCACGTTCTGTGCTGACCTGGATTGAATCCCGGGAAGGCGACGAGGGGACGAGACTGTAGGTTCTCTGATGCTCTTCTTCCACCTTCCTAAAATCTGGAGGAATCGAAGCGACGGCGCACTACCGTCAAATTTCTTTGAACGTATCTCTAGGGTGGAGGTCACGAGGTGGACTGAAGGTCGTGACTCGGATGTGGAGTAGGATGAGATAGGCAGTGGCACCTGGTCCTCATGATGAACAGACGATGCCGACGAGGGAGCCTGCCGTAGCGTCAACACGGCAGCAAAGTCAGGATAAAGTAATCACGGACCTCATCATAGTTAAACTGATCGTCAGCCGTAAGTGCTGTGGGCGGGAGGTTCACTTGTGCCTTTTGATGACACGCCTCAAACAGGGATAGAAACAAACTTGTACCTCCAGTAAGTCAACATTGCTATCCGACTGGGATCCCGGAACACGTTCATTCTGGTGACGTAGGATGTCAGGACGTTATCTCAGATGACATCATTGGCTCAAAACGCGTATACTCACATCCCTGAGGTATGATGGTGGCAGGACACCGTGCAGATTGCAGAGCGTGATCGTCTTGTCACCCGCAGCCACCACATCATAGTTCGCCGAGATGCCAACGGACGTGACAGGATGGGGGAAGTCAAGGACAGGTCCGATTTGTTGATGTGTAGTACTAGTATCCCAGAACGAGACCGATGAGTTCAAGTTGGCAGAGACTGCTGTGCATGCACCATCACATAGTAGTAGTGTGATGCAGTATGGATTGTTGCTGTGAATAGACCATTGCGAGAGCATCGTCCTGGAGGACACGTCGAGACAATGGATGTTGCCATTGTAAGACAAGGGAAATATTTGCTTTCCATCACTCGTCCAGGCAAGGGATCCGTTGAGTTCCAAATTTTCGATTGGAAAGTTTGCGACGAGGGTGCTATTGAGACTGTCCGAGTCATAGATCCAAACGGACTCGCGATTCCATGTCGCAGTTGCAATAAATTTGCCGTCCGGAGAGAATTTGACCGTGGCCAAGAAAGCGTCGTGTACCAAAGGGCCAAGCAATGATCGACGCTCCGAGTCCCACATGGGAAACGACCAGACACTGACCGTCTTGTCATCCGATCCTGTCGCAATTTTCGTCCCCATTGACTGAGATGTCCACTGCATTCACTGGTCGGTCGTGTGCGTTGAACTCATTGACCTTTTCGAAGGTTGTCGAATTCCACACCACAACTTGACCACTGCTGTCTACCACCCACTTGCCGTCCCGTGACACAACAAGATCGTTCACAAAGCTTCCAGCGTCCAGTATTGGCATCCCCACCTCCGCGCCATCTTCCGCTTGCCATCGTCGAATATTCCCTTCCTCGTCACTGCTCACGACTTCCTTCTCACCAACGAGAAACGCGATCGAAACCACATCATCTGGATGATCGATTTTGATTGGTTTTGCGTCGGTTTGGTCAACCGTGATGTTACGGGGGGAGGGTCCGCCAGTGACGTCGCTCGTTTCTGGTGTCAATATTCTGATTTGGATAACCTCGTTTTTATTACCATTGATAGACATTGCTTCTTGGTGTGACTAGAGATTCGCCGATTTTATCCCTGACTAGCTATGTCTCGTTGAGGTCGTCAATGGATTTCTCGTCAACTTGCTCACCCCTCTCGTTCTTCTACTTCGAGCGTCTCTTGGAAAGTATACTGGGTTGGCGATCAGACACCTGTACCGCGTGTCTTTTGGAGTCGAGATTGATTGCTGCCGAGAGAGGGTGAGGGAGTATGCGATTGCACACTAGATGTATGTACAGGCAATCACGTGGACGGACGAGCGTGCACTACTGAACGAGCGGTACGGTACGGAGACGAAACAGGAGGTAGCGAGCGGAAGCGCGTAGCACTCACCGGCCCCTGACAGAAGCGGAAACCTGCCAAGCCTTGAGCTGCGATCCCGGATGATAGGAGCAAGGACGACGCATGCAACGCACGCCGTGGACCCGAGGAATGGGAGGAGAGAGCAACTACTTACAGGATTGGTTAGCCGCGAACCGGTGGGAGAGTGAATTCGTTGTACAGCGTTGGGGTGGCTTGCATGTAGGGGGCCAGTACTTGCGCGTGCCGGCGGAGGTAAACCAGGAATGCGTCACTGGCCCACTGACCCTTGACTTTGATCACGTCAAACGGAACGTTGCGCAGCAGGTGTTTGAGCGTGGAGCCGATCCGGATGTCGTGGCCCTTCAGCGCTGGGGTTCCGGCCTTTTTGAACGCTATTTCCAGCGTTTTGAGGGATTTCTGCTTGGTGACGGGGCGTTATCCGTTCGGGGTGCGGTAGGAGAAGAGGTGGGCGTCTGGGGGGGATTGATGATCTTCCAGTGGTTGTTTAACGCGCTGTGCGGGGTCCGCGGGGCCGTCCTGCTTAGCCCAGTTGACGTCCACTCCCTGTGGGGCGGACTTGGTGCACGGGAGGCGGAAATTTAGATTTGTTTTCTTCAGACCCTGCCGGTCGTGTTTGAGGTTGACAAGGTGAGACCGTTTATGTTTGGGACCTTGAATTCGCTGGTTCTGAATGGCGAAAAAAGGTTGTTGTCAGGCATGCGAGCATGGCCCGCGGTGGGTAGTGTTGCGCTGCGGGTGGCTCTCGAGGTTCCAGAAGAACATAGCCAGGGCGTGGATGTGCGTCTCAGGCCACAATACCTGCTTGATGCGGTGTAGGAAGGATACCCGGGCTTAACTCTCCGAGGGATGATTGGTGATCTGCGCGCGCGTTCTGCCAAGTCTGAGGGTTAGGAAATCGTTGGTACTGGTGATGCCGAAAGCGTCATCTGTGGCCCGGATTTGCGGTGTTGTCGTCGCGACCCTCGGGCAATAAATATCATAGCTCTACGAAATCGAATGACGATAGCTTGTTCAAAGCGTACTGTGACGGCCTTTTAAGTTGACTAGCTAGGGCGAGGCCGGAGGTGAAGTCGCCGATTTTGGACTTCTTCGTTTCCGCCTCCTGGTGCTCCTTCTCGGCTTCCTCTTCGGCGAGCCTGCGCGCTTGTTCTTCCCTTTCCTGGCGCTCATTTTCCGAACGCTCAGCTTCTCGGTGTTCTACCCCTTGCCGCTCGTCCCAGTCTGCGATCCGACGGTCGCGGTCGTTCAACCAGTCTTCGGTGAAGGCACTACGTCGTTTTTCGAGTCGGCCATTGCGCGGTTGTAGATGAAAACGGAGTAGTAAAGGAGTGTGAGACAAGTGTTTCCAGAGCGACGACGAAGACTCAAGAGAGGAGTGCTGGCCACGCGGAAGACAAAAAGGATACGCCCCGCTTACCTCCGCTCGCCCAGATGAAGTACTGGTGCTGTGACTCTGCTCTGACTCTGCTCGTGCCCTACTGCGCCACAGAAGGGCAGTACTTCTTAGTCTGGTGACCAGCCCGTCTATGAGGTTGCCGCGTTGAGAGGCAAACCGTCGATAGACCGGTCGGGCGAAACGATCAGGATCGCGAGCGAAAGGCCTGGATGATCTTTTCTGGCATGACATTCGACTCGCTCGCGTTTCGCAGCTGGTATTCAGGTTCCGTGATCGATACGAGTAAGTGGGTCCTCCCCAAGGAAGAAATACGATTGTTCGAACTCGGAAGTTGGAACCTGAATGACGATCGCAAAACCAGCGAGTATCATAGTACTGTAGAGCTACGACCAACCCCTCCTCTCCGCTAGACCCTGACCCCGATCCCATCCCCGTACTCGCATTTCGAATACTTGTTACAGTAACACCTCATTGCAATACTTGAGCTTATCCACTAACCGCTGCAAAAAATTGGCCTGCATCCGCCGAGGGAGGAAGTTGCAGCGCCAGAGCCATCACCTCGCTCAACGCGTACCGCGTCAGTTTATAGTTCTTGTTGATGTGCGTCACCAGTAGGTGGACAGGATCACTTTCGAGTGGTCGTAAAAGTTGAACTAGCGTAGAGAGATGAGATGAAGAGAACGAGCGAGAAAGAGCGTAAACTTGAACTTGCTTGGAGAACGTCGTGACTCATCTTGAACACGATGACGTGCTTCATCCGCAAGTATTTTTGCGCGAAATCCATGCCACCCCGCATCCGGTCGACATCTTCGAACGTGTATTCATAGTCGCCATACAGCCGATCCATGATGTATCACTCAAAGTGCTTCAGTAGGTACACCTTGTTCTTCAAATTTTCTGGGAATTCCGACACGGAGAAATTCTTTCGTACATAGACCTGCCCAACGAGATATAATCAAAGTGACTGTTATTGGTTGGCATTCAGCAACACAGGCACAACAAATCAAGAATACTCACTGTTTGTCCGCAGCAAGAATCAACGTCGTGCTATCGTTACCGTTAACTAATGTCAATCGCACGATGTTTTCTTTTCGTCGTCCAAAGAAGGAAATTCTGGCTGACCGCGCCTGGAGTCGCGTCGCGTACATAGGAGTCTGGGTTCGCACAGCGCTGTAAAGTGCACTCCCGCCGACCCGTCCGTCAAAGTCCCATCCCATACTTGTTGCAATAGTCCACCCACGAGACGATAAATACTCGCTCACAGGTGGAGGTGTACTGGCGACACTCGCGCTACCCCGTCGGGTTCGTGCCGCTGCTCGTTCCCGTGCGCATATACCCACCCACTCTGCCCGTACCGACCTCGGGGGACAAAGACACGAACCAGGCGAGGCGGACGGCCTTTGGCGACCCTCGTGCGAGCGTGCACCCGGATCATGTGGGACGACGACGCCCACGGTTCAGCACCGACCGCAGCCGAAGAACCAATACTGGAAGATGGCGACGATGACCAAGGAAAGGAAGATGGAGAAGATAGCGACGTACCCCCGGCGGCGCGCACTTCCATCCCCAAGCTGACCGTGCACACGGTCGCGTCGATGCAAGCGGGAGCTTCGAGAGGGCACAAGACGCTGACGACGAATAGGAGCAGCGTGCGTGCGGTGCTCAGGGAAATGCATGGTGGGAATGCATACCACCTACACATACCAAGATGAGCACGGGAGCTCGACGGAGCGGGCAGTGGCGGTGTGGGTGCTCGACCCGCATAGTCTCGCCGAGGGCATGCGTTCCGACAAGATTCACGCTCTGTAACGACGATGACCACTAATATGGTCTAGACCAGACAAACAAACAGGTCCTCGGTGGAAAGAACAAAGGTGTCCTGGTTCAGTACTCGCGCGGAAAGTCCTTTCCAGCCTTCCTACGAGTCACCCTTGAGCTCATATCCGACATTCCTCGCAGCACCTGTTCCGAACCGAGTGAGCATCCTGCTTCAAGGGTTCAATATTCAATCATAGACGTGCAATGTACCGCTCAAGCACATGATCATCGACCATAGTTTATTACCTATAGTATCATTCTTCTTTCGTCTCCGACGAGCAGCAACTTCACAACCACTTGGGAACGAAAATGGAAAGCTTGACATTCCCTGACTCTTCCTGATGCTTGTTGTAAGTTTCGCAATATGTGCTCAAGGAAAGTGGGCGCACGCTCAAATAAATTCTCTGAGTCGGGGGTTGACCTATATCTTTTGCGGGTTGTGCCTTGTACGACGTGAGCTCCTAAGTACAATGTGGTCGATGCCGACGGTCGACCTACCTCGCTCGCTGGCTCCCGATCCAGAGGGCGTCCGGTGCTAGCGCTACCACTGTGGTCACCGTTCACATCTGACGGAAGAGCTACGTCGCACGATGGCCTTGGATCCGGACGACCTCCGCCCGCACGAGGTTTGGCTTTCGACTTTTTCTCTTTTTTCTTCTGCAAAGATAAGGATAAGCGATGGCATCTGCGGGCCCAATAGACAATTATGAACGCCTACCGGTTCCCCAATCCTTCTGACCGTTCGCTAAGATGATAGTTTAGATGGATCAGGTTCATTTCATTGAAGAAGCACTCACTGGTATACCTTGAGCTTTGGCCATTGTCGAAAATGCTCTGTTCGAGGCATTCGCGTTCTCTGCTGACCTGGATTGAATGCCAGCAAGGCGACGAGACGACGAGACTGTAGGTTCTCTGATGCTCTTCTTCCACCTAATAATCCGAAGGAATCGAGACGGCGGCACACTATCATTAAGCTTCTCTGAGCGTATCTCTGGGGTGGAGGTCATGAGGTGGACTGGAGGCTGTGATGTGGAGTAGGATGAGACGGGCAGTGGCACCTCATGATGAACAGACGACGCCAGTGAGGGAGCCTGCCGTAGCGTCAACACGGAAGCAAAGTCAGGTTGAACTGATCACGAACCTCGTCGTAGTTGAACTGATCGTCAGCCGTGGGCGTCGTGGGTGGGAGCTCTGCCTGCGCCGTATGATGGAATGTTTTGAACAGGAAAGGAACGAACTCATACCTCCAGTAAGTCAACATTGCTAGCTGAATGGGATTCGACAAGAAGTTCTGTCTGTTTTACCGTTTACGTTGGACGTCAGGACGGTGGTCTCAGATTACAACGACACTTCAAAATGCATATGCTCACATGCTCGAGGTATGATGGTGGCAGAACACCATACAAATCACGGAGCGTGATTGTCTTGTCACCCATAGCCAAAATATCATAGTTTGCCGAGATGGCCATGGATGTGACAGGATGGGGGTAGTCAATGACAAGTCCAATTTGTTGATGTGTTGTAGTGTTCCAGAACGAGACCGATGAGTTGGCAGAGACTGCTATGCATGCCCCGTCGCATGCCAGTGTGATGCACATTGGATTGTTGTCGTTGTAAATAGACCATTGCGAGAGCATCGTCCTGGAGGACACCTCAAGACAGTGGATGTTACCTTCGACAGACAAGGCATAGACTTGTTTTCCATTGCCCGTCCAGGCGAGGGATCTGTTCAATGTAGAAGTCGCTCGGATTGGAAAGTTTGCGAGGAGGGTGCCATCGAAACTGTCGTAAATCCGAACGGACTCGCGCAACCACGTGGCAGTTGCGATGAATTTTCCACTCGGAGAGAATTTGGCGGTGACCAGCACATACTCGGAGTCGTGTTCCAAAGGCCTGAGCAGTCGTTCCCCCGTGTGAAACGACCAGACACTGACCATCTTGTCCCACGATCCAGTCGCGATTTTCGTCCCATCCGTAAATATGTTTAGGGATGGCGGATTGAGGCGGATTGGTGGAACAATCTCGTGGACTTTTTGGACGTCACGGGAGTCGCCGAGGACCCGTTCACATGCGCTCCCTCAAGGTTCCCACGCTCCCGGGCGACAAGATTCGATGTTCGAACATATTCGTTTTCCACTTCCGAGGCACCATCTACCTTGAGCTACCTTCAAGAACCCGGCTACCCTCTCCATGTTGCGTCAGCAATCGTCCCTTCGTCCGAAGTACTCTCTCTGCCATGTCCGTCTATTGGTGTGAGTTGCTGGATTATCATTACTTTTCCTGAAAGAGTCGTTCACAAGCAACCTTGACCAGTCTATCTAAAAAAGGAAGGAAGGAAGGTGTTTGCAGTTCCTCCTTCCTTTTCAGGTTGGGTATTTACTCGAGGGCCAGCAATCTTTGTATACGATCTGACACGCTGCAGGTGCACCCAACACTTTATACATGCTCAATGTGAGTGTCTAATCACCCTCTATTTATTTCAGTGGCTCATCGAGGTTGTTCGAAGAGGTTGAGTTTGTTATGTAAAAACTGCTACTGTGGTTTGTTCAGTTCAACTCGAATCTCGTGCCCACCAAACTAAGTCTTTTTCGTCTCTCTGTTTCGAGCATTCGAGTTCACGTTCATCGTTGTTCAAGTTTCCGGCGGATGTACTTTACCACTGGTATGTGTGATGTGTCTGTGAGCTTAGTTCACGCACTTGACACGACACTTTTATTAACATTAGATTCAGGGGTGCAGAACGATATCAAGAGTTCTCTATGTTAGTATCCGACAGGAATTAATAAATCGCAAGTACGGCCATGCGACCGTTCACATCAATCAAATCAATCACTCGACATTCCATTCCGCCAGGGCTCCGTAGGTGCGCTCTTCGAGCACGTAGGTGATGTTCGGGTCTCCCGTTCACGTCGAGACATCACTCACTCTCACTATCTTTTTCAGCGTGCGTTCTGTTTTTCAGATCTAGGTCTCCCCAGGTTTCCATGGCATCGGTTGGACGTGGACTTGTCTGTTTGCCACCATCGCTCACAACACCAAGTCCACGCCCCGAGGGTAAAACAGTCATCTCTCGCTTTGTCCTTCACATGTATAGCAATGCAAAGATGCAGCGGACGCACAGCGCGGCTGTGCGCGCAGAAGCCGGCAACGTTATGGCGCTGCTAACGAGTGCGGGTAGCGGAGGACCGGATCGTCGTCAACACCGGAAATGTCTGTTTCGCCAACGCAGTCCTCCAGGTACTCATATACTGTCCCACCTTCTGGTGCCTCTTCCACGATCTCGCCGCCTTCATCGATACCCCTTCAGACACTGACAGCAACACCCCACTCGTCGATGCCACAGTCAGGTTCCTCAAAGACTTTATCCCTCCAAAACCAAAGGGCAAGCGCTATGTCGACGATCAGGACGACTCCAAGAGTTCGTTTATCCCCACCTACGTCTACGATGCGCTCAGGGAAAAGAAATGCTTCGATCACATGCGAGTCAGTCTCCTCTACCTCTTTTTTTTTTTTTTTTCTTTCACTCCATCTTTCATCATCAGGGCGGTCACCAAGAGGATGCAAAGGAATTCTTGGGCTTTTACTTGGACACCCTCGAAGAGGAACTTCTCTCCATATCATCCTCGCTCACCCCAAAACCCGACTCGTCAACTCAACCATAAAATGGCCATGCAGGCCCACACGAGGAAGGTCAATGGCTCCAAGTAGGTAAACGTAACCGCATAGCCGTCACGCGCACCGTAAGTGGTTCGATAACGAGGAATTACCCGAAATAACGCATCCACGTAGGCCCAGTCCACCGAATCACCGATCACACGCATGTTTGGCAGCCAATTCCGTTCGACGTTGCGCGTCCCTCATCAAAAAGACTCAGTTCTGGTCGAAGATTGGCGGTCGTTGCAATTGGACATTCAAGTGAGTGCTCTGCCGTCGATGGTAACGATAAAGATACGTCTTATATTTCCTCTCCTCAGCCTGTCCAAGTGACCTCGGTCACGCGGCCAGGTACGACGCTGGTCGCGACCCAGACCGTGCACATCGAATCACTCCCCCCAATTTTGGTACTCCATCTCAAGCGGTTCTTATACGACGCCAGCGCAGGCGGGGTTGCCAAGGTCGCCAAACCGGTGTCCTTTGAGCCCGAGTTGAACATTCCAAACGGTGAGCGACTTCTTCTTCATCTTTGCATGTGTCTCTTATGGTGCGACAGAAATCAAAGCAGTCCCCCTACGATGCGCGTTTGTGGCTGATCATCGCGCGTACACAGTACCCTATCACCATGGACTCTCGGCCTCGGGCGGACACTACACCATCGACGTCTTGCATCCGAATATCGACAATGCCACGGGTACTACAGCGAAACCACGGGAAGGATGGATACGAATAGACGACGAGTTGGTGTCAGACGTGAGACCAGAAGACCTGTTTGGGAACCCGGAGCGGGACGATCGGTGTGCGTACTTGTTGTTTTACAGGCGGGTTGGGGCGGTGGGGGAGGAGTTGATCGTGGCGGGAGGGTGTTTTCTTTTACCGCGCTTTGTTCTTACTCGTTCTTTTATCGACGCCTGCGGCTATTTTCTGCGTTCATTCGTTTGATTCCAAGTAATCCGGGCCGCGGATCAACCTAGGCTGGAGTCTCCAAATATTCTCCACCGACCCGTCAACGTAGCAGTCAATAGTACCATCTGCGCAAGGACACAATGCACTCTTGCTCAAACGTATAACCACATCCATCATTCGACTCAGACGCCAAAACTACAAAGGAAGAAAGTACTACTAGACTTGTTCGCTACGTAACCACCACCCGCATCCAGAATTGGCCCGCTCCGATCCCGCAGCAACCAAAAACTCGTCAGGGGGACATTACTGCATGTCGATGATGGGCAAGTGAAAAAAATCCCGGTACACGTGCGTCATGAACGAGGGCGACATTGGCGAGGACGAAGACGGGTGGACTGGATGTGATAATCGATGTGTTGTAGCTATAGTAGCTACACATTAATATTGACAGTTGACGTTGGGAGATCAGAATTTTTCGTGTCCGTCGTCGTCGTCTTGTCGATGTGATGGATGATCAGAGAGTCGGAGCGTAGCCATGATCTTATAACATGACACCTCATCACAACGCCGTTCACAAAAGTGCATGAGTACGAGAGGGCCAGCGCTTACGTGCGCGTTTTGCTTATGGCGCAAGGCGCGGGACAACGGTGACAACCACCACCATCACCACCGTCGTCGTCGAAGGAAAACTTCAAGTTCTCAACGGGCCTCTGGAAACCGTAAAAAATTAGGTTTGTCAGATGAAGAGTCATCTCGTGCGTCCTCGGCGGCAGCACCGAATTCGCCCTCGGAGCCGTCATCACTGACGACCTTCTTGTACTAGGACAACGACGAGATTATGGACGCGCTCAATAGCGCTAGTCCCATGCTCGTCGACCTACGCACGTCGCCACTCACCAAAACAATATTATGAGATCTGTAAGTACACGCATCTAGCTCTCTCTCGAGTTCCGCTGACCACAGGTGTCGCAAGACATGGTCATCTTCGACGCCCTCCGATATCTCTCAAACTACCTCTATGACGCACATACACAGTCCAGACACCATCTCGCAGATCTCTACGAACTAGTCCAGTACGCTGGAAACGTAGTCCCCCACCTCTGGCCCTTTACCTCATGATCATTCACCGTCGGCTCCATACGTGAGCTCTTTCTACGACACTATCTCAGCGATCAGACCAGGGACCACCTGCCCGTCGGGACCGATTCCGGGCGAGCCCTCGCCGCGTTGCGTCATCTGTTTGTTGACCCAGTCTACCCTCAAGGGTCCTTCTAAGTGTTCGTACTCATCAATCTGATAGAAATAAACAAATCCTGGGTTCGTCACCGGCACCAAGACTCGCGCGTCCGCGAGAAACGCGAAATGGAACGTCGTGAACTCCGCATCCTCATCGGCACCAACCTCGTCCGTCTCCAGCTCGACAGCGTCGATCTGTACCGGAAGAACATACTCCCAGTTATAGTGGAGCAAGTCGTCAACTGCAAGGACCTCATCACACAGGAGTATCTGATGGAAGTCATCATCCAGTCAGTGTTCGCGTATATATTATCGTCAAATTGATCAACAATCCTGTAGGAATTCCACCTCCATTCATTTCTATCCGCAACCGCTCAGCTACACCCGAAAGTCAACATCATCGCGCTCATCGATAGACTGGCGGCCTACACCGCCCGCGAGCCGGAGACCGGAGACCCGGAGGAGACCAAGAAACAGGAAGAAGATGCCGCCAAACGAAAAGGTCAGGCCGGCGAGAGAGAGGGCTAATCATGCCTACAATGAGCTGGACGCCGAAAAAGGTCGAAGGCGTGGATGCTTGGAATAGCTTACATCACCGCCCTCTCCCGCATTCGTCCTCGCACATCACCGTCGCTCGCTCGCCTACCCTCACCCACGACACGCATGCACAAGGAGGTACGTCTGATTGCCCTCCCGCGACGGCGAACACAGGAACCGAGTGCACAAACGCGCACGCAAACACCTGGACGCGTGGACCCTCACGCGTCTCGCACTCGCTCTCCTCATGCGCCCCTCCTCGTACTTTCCAACGTCGCACGGCAGCGACACCGCGTTTGCGGAACAAGTGCGAGCATATACGCACGCACGCGAACGCCTGGTACGTGATGTCGACGTTACAGTCGCTACGATCAAATCAACTAATTCACCCAAGCAGACAGTAGGCAAACTCCGGGTTCTCTAACTCGCATCCCATGATCCGTTCCACGGTAAACCGGCCGACTAAACGTGGAGTCGAAGGGTCGCTTCCTGTTTGGGATACCGTGGCAGGCTTGAATGAGTACTGCCAGGAGGCTGCCAAGGCGAAACCTGGTAGGGAAGGACACCTCACAGCACTTTGACATTAATCGGTTAAACGGGCCTTGGCTAAAATGACGACACAAACGGGATCGACAGATCGAAATCGAAAACCCACAGCCTCCACACTGCTCTATACGTGCCCAGCAACCGCTACCGCGTTATTCCCATCATTAAAAACGCCCCAAGGATTTCCACCTCGTCATACCGCCCCGGATTCTCCAGAGTCTTCTTCAAATGAATATACTTGAGCGTGTTCCGGAAATGTCGCTGCCAGATCATGTCGGGAGACGCGACACCTTCGATTCATTGCGAGAGGTAAGACACTGACGACGAGGGTGAGGTGATGGTGTCGATCGAGGTCGTGACGAGCACTACCCGCGAGACGATGGAGGCCACCTGTGACAGTGTCGGAAACTCGACATCCCAGCATATTAGGACTCATCAGGTGAGTCCTCACTCAATGCTGAACAATTTAGGCGACTCATTCTTCTTGAATACTCGGCATGCAGGTTTCGGGGATCTCGCTGACCTGGAGAGGGCGACTCATCGAGGCACGACCTGACGCAAGGCTAAAAAAGGAAGGTAGGACTGTTTCCGCCAGTCTACCTTCCATTTTTGTCTGTCCGAAAATGGGAGTGCCTTCCCTCACTCATGCAATAACTCAGCTCGACAATACATCGCCGACTCGGACGTATCGCAGTGAGGACACCCTCATCCTCACCCTCCTCCCTCACTCGTGCAACGACCTGACATGATGAGGTGTCGCCACAACAACATGGTGAGCATGCTCTTGCCCTCCTCACTCACCGACACAACGGTGTCAGTGACCGTCCTCTCTCGCTCGCGCAACAACACGATATGATGACACATCAACACGCATTGCGTCTACACTCTGGGTGAGTTATAATCTTCTCGTGGAATGTCACTGAGGCAGATGCCTGATATAGCGATGTTTGAAGACGATTGGTACTCTGGACAAGAGCATCAATAATGAATTCAGCTGGCTCAGGTACGAGTGTTTCGTTGTCACGGTATCGTCCTTAAGGTGCACATTTCTAAACAAGCCATTTGTAGCGGGAACGAACAACGCTCACAAACCTCAAAGGTGCGATTAGCAAGATCAACACCAACATGTCTCGAGAGGGAGCTACTCAGTGGGAATTTATGAAGTTTATCTCGTCACCATCAGCTCGGAGACACCTTTGGATGTGGGCTGTATGACGGCGCCACGGAGGCAACCAAGTAAGTCGTCCAGCGCCGCGTTTACAAGGAACAACTTGTGGATCTCTCTGGAGACCCCGACTTGGCTACCCTACCAAGCCTATGGGATGCGCACCACAATCAACAACGAGCCAAATTTTAGATTGGACCACTGGCACTGACTCTCAGACCCCCTGTCATCCCCCCAACCATCAAAACTACAAGATCTATCGTCCCTCCGGTGACGGACAAAGACGTTCTACGTCATTCTTGTAGAGAACAAGTTGAACAAAGTCCGTCCGCCGGAGACTCCTCTGACGGCATCAGCCAATTGGCCCAATTCTCCGCTGTCCCGTACGCGGCCCGTCTCTGTCGCGTTCCCCTGAGTCGATCCACCCGACCTCGAGCACGATGGTGAATATACAGGGCAGGATCGGAGGAGAGACATGGAATTAAGCACGGAGATCACCCATTGCGATCCATCCGACGGCAAACGCGACTATCGTTTATCCAAAGTTTACCCTGATTCGAGGGCGGCTTAGTTGTGCTTAATCCCGTCCATTATGGGCACCAAAACGAATTGATGGGTGTTTGTTTCCCCTCTGTCCGGCGTCATGGTTGCGAGCGTTTAAGCATTCTCATGGCTGTCACAGTGAGAAAACCACCAGCGCCCAAGTAAAAGATATTCATGAGGCCTATAGTACTTACTTGCAGGGGGTATTACGTTGACATATGATATTTCCGTCTGCAAGCGTTGCTAAGCGAAATCATTGTGGCGGACCACGGGGATTTTTGATATTGAACGCCGCTTTGACAAATTTGACAAGTAGTCTTCATTCCACATCCTTGCTATTCAGAACACTCCACCCACCTGCTCCACAGTATGGCCCAAATTATGGCGAACAGAATCGACTGGAACATGTGAGTTTCGCGACGTGTACAACTCTGACAGAGTTCCCAACTCATTGCTGATGTTGTAAACCAAATGCAGGTCTGACGACGTGGAGGTTAACTTGAACCAAGGACAACGCCATGAAGACGACGAGGACGGTGACAATGAGCAGGTCGATCATGGAGCGCGGGATGGCGCTTTTGCTGTGGCCCCCATTCCGGAACAGCTTGTGGCGGAGGACCCACACAACCAAGCACTTGTGCATGAAGCCCTCCGGAGGCTGCATATTGAGGGTGAAAACGAACACCTTGCTGCGTTCAACAGAGCTGCAGTGAAGCCGACGCAGCTGTCCAGTCTCAGGAGCCTTTTCGAGAGGCATGACCAACGAAACGCCATCCGAACTCTGACGTCACGGAGGGTTTTGCAAATAGACGAGCAATTCAAGATGGATACAGCATCAGCAGACGTATCTATGCGGCTCGGACCTCACTACCTGGATTATTCTGTTCACCTTGGAAACAGACGCGGCCTGGATGCAGCCTTGGGAACGCAATACGTCAATCATACCTTGACATACAAGATCACGTTGTGTCAACCCCAGCGCCTAGTGAATATCGACCATCTGCCTTTCACTTCTAAAGGACGACAGTTATATCTGGGCAGTCGAGGCGACGAGGGCATCTATCTAACCATGGTTCCAAAGGTGTTCTTTGCGGAGGAAGAACGAGACAGGGAGAGGGGGAACGAATTGAACAATCCCAATACCGCGATGAGCACGCAGCACTACCTGATGATGACGATGTTCATCGCCCACGTATTAACGGAAATGCGCTTCCAAGATTTCCACTGCCAAGAGACCTACCCCGTACCTCTAACCCGCGCTGCAGTGAAGAGAAGCACGGACATTCTGTAAGTCACAATTTCACGCAATCCGATCATTGCATATTATGCGTGGTTTTGAACAAACCGTGAATTCCATATTTCGCGCAAAGTTCACTGACCATGGTTTGCGTGATTTGAGGCTGATACGGATATATGATTCTGACCACATTGATTTTCTCAAGGGGTCGTCGGGATGAATCGACGCGTACCATGGACATGCGAATCCAAGACTTTAGGCAACTGCACCAAGCATTCCTACACGATTGGACACAATGGGTTATGAATGCCCCTCAAAGTTGGAAGCAGGACGGATTCCTAACTGACAACGAACCAGTTGCGATCACAGTGCTGTATGGTCAGAATCAGGAAATCTGTGGCAGGGGCAGAGATCGTCAAATCGAAATGCAGCATTGGCAAAACGATCATGACTACACTCACATTCATTCCGCATATTTTTCCATTGCAACTCATGTTTCGTATGTTTTATGTTTCTTATTTTTGTGACCAGGGTGAATCATTGACTAACATATTTCCGATCGTGTCCCATTATAGCTTTTCACAAGTTCATTCATGGACAGAGGTACCAGAAGATACCATACTCTCCTATGGTGACATATACGACAGGCCTATTTCTAGTCCAGACAGAAACGTCATCGATGTTGATGACGTTGACCTTTTAGATGCTGAAGGGAATGAAATTCAAGTCTTCACTCGAGAAGGATTCCGGATTCCACGTCGAGTACCAGATGATTATACTTCTGGAGGTGCACTTCTAGACCTTACGAGAGCACCTGAACTTTTCCTTCCAAATCATGATGCTCTTGACCAACCACCCTCTGCAGACCAATGTACGCTGTATCCATTGGCCTTCACGAAATCATTGGGAAATATTCAAGCGAACGGGCTAATATATACCTTTCAAGAGCGTCTCAGTATCATCAATGAGCCACTGCAACAAAGGAACATCGACCCAGTTGCTCTCGATCTATTTGGTGATCAAGAACTGTTTCAAGAGAGACTTTCTCCGATCATCAAGGGTCTTCGTTGTCAGGTGTACAATGCTCTATCACATCGAGTCCGTGAAAGAGCAAAATTCCATGGGGTCCAAGTTGGGAACATCACAGCAGCATTGGCTGGAATCAATGCCTCAACTCAGTCAACGAAAACGAAATGGAGGAGGAGAGTCACAGAGTGTCGCACTGCACTTCCCTCACAAGAATTTGCAAACAAGGTTGCAGGTCCTGGTCAACCAGATCAGTCTCGTTGGGAGAACACATATGTGATCGATATTCAAGGTTTATCTGTAGATAACAGAAATGGAAGGTACGTGCAGTTTTTCATGTCTGGAAATGTGAACAAATCAAACTGGATATTGAATGTGTACTTCAGATTTATATATGAGGAAATAATTCGACCGCTAACAAGACAATGGGCGTTTCCAACGGTCCAAGATTCCCTACGAAATTGTTTAGTGGGATTCCAACCTGGGGTGAGATCATAATTGCGACCATCCAGAACAGATCTGATATGAGAGAAAACACTGAACTAATGTACATAGATCATTCCAAACATATTCCAGTGGACAACATTCCCTATAACTTCGCTACTCAATACCCTATGGACACGATATGAACCAAGATTGGATCGTATTACCGATGTCGACCAACACATCTTGGAGACTGTGTCGATCTTAGAACGGACCCTCAATTATGCCCATACAGGGGCAGCAAAGGTGCTTACCCGTGGTCTAATGGATGTCTCGTGGTTGTCACTCGGTGTTATATTCGATGGTCTACCCACATTGTCAAACCATTTCGCATCGCATCCTGCTCTGATTGCTGGTTCTCTCACGCTGCACACCCAATCATGGCCAGTATACATATCCAATGGCAGACCATTGATTTCATCGCGCAGGGTGCAATTGTATAACTATGGCGAACAGCATTATGAAGTGAGTTATTCAATTTCCTCTCATCTTTGAATATCGCGCAAAGTCATGGTTCCACACATTGCGCGATTTTTGACTGTGACATCGATCCATCGATCAAACAAGCCAAAGAACGCAACCTGCCCATCTTCTGATTTGCGCGGTTTGCACAACTGGGCGTATCACGCAAATCTTATCTTCCGTATATTGCGTGCTTTTCATCGATCTCCATTTTGTCTTCCTATTTCCTATCTATATTTCCAGGATTGTTCTGACCATTTTCACTTGCAAACAGACTTACTATGCGCTCTTCACCATTCGTCATGGGATGCAAAACTTCCCTCCAAATGCCTATCCCGAGATCACCGACTTTACAAAACGGGTTGCTTGTTATGCTGCTGAAATATCACTGAAAGTGTATCTTGAAGATGTCAAGTCACTGGTCTCTGACGCAGTTATGGAAGAAATACGGCCATTATTGTTGTCGCAAAATAACTCTGTTCGGGAATGTGCCAGGAAACGTGGTGAAGCCTTGGGACGATGGAAGGATTCAAATCATCCTCTTGCTATGACTCCTCAGACCGTCCAGGATTTGATCAGAGCAATTACTCCACAGAATCAGGAGAATCCAGATCTTCCTCTCTCGAACCTGGGTACTCAATCACTTTCATTTTTTGTGAAGAGAATAATGAAAGTCTGCTCTGTTAATGAGGACCGCCGTCAACAACGTCAACCTCCTTTCATCTCTGGTGGGAATGCTCTTCCTGTTATGGGTGTCGCCATCAAAGAGATGTACAAAGCAGCCTTGGATTCACAGGTTCCGGAGAAGGAAAGAGACGAATTTGTTCAAACTATCTTAATTCACTGCTGCAAACTTTTACGGGTGGATCATGTTCCTTGGTGTCCAGATGCTGAGGGTCGCCGGGGTGCTCCATCCACCAAAATCGTTCATAATGTCTATCTATCTATTGGTGGACAGGCTGGACAGTCCACCACCACAGCCCCATATTTGACTCAAGCGGAAAGCTCTGCCCAACTGGTGAGGCAATCGTCTCTGCGCATCGTTCACAACAATCCCGTTGGTGAATGGTCTCTTCTGGAGGTGGGCCTTACCAAATTTGGAACAATGCTTCACAAGACCGTCTTGCCTGTGGAGTGCAAGAAAAGCTTTGTCTCATCCATGCATGATGTGCAACTGGTGACAGAAACTCTCACTTGGAGTATTGAGCAATTTGATCCAAGTGACAACATCCATAGGATTGTCCTATTCGTCGGTCTTGCTGTCTCCTGTCTGCTGCCCAATGTCTTTACAGACATGAAAGGTAGGCCCTCCAAGAAAGGGACAAGTCTGGCTTCTGTCGAGACGTTCATGCGGAAACTGCCATGGACCACATTAAACAGAAAAGGCCTCACGAACAAGAAGCCCTTTCCACTCCTAGTCTTTTCGATGTTCATGACATTGTATGACAAGAAATCACCCATTCGTACAAACACCGAGGCCCAGAAGACATGGGCTTGTAAATATTGTGAGTCACTTTATTTTCTTCAGACATGCAAATCGCGCAAATTCCAAATGATACATTTTGCGCGTTTTATCTATTTCTTCAAATTATTTCCATACTTCTAACTGATGTGCCTTTCCGTTTATCAGCCATGAAAGGTGTTACACCCTTTCTGCTTTGTCGGTTTCGCTTGGCAAAGCCTGTCTCTGCAGGTGCATTGCATGCTCCTCGAATGGATGTTGATATCATCCCCTACCATTATGATGATATATTATCGACTTGCAACACTGCAGCCGACTATTTGAAAGGCAGTGCAGAGTATGGTGCATATGATGCTATTCAATTTCTTGCAGGGCCACAAACTGCAGATCAACTTGCTGCAGATGGTTATCTCAAAGCTCGACCTGCTCTCCCAGGTGCATCGTCTCACAAACATACATTAGATGACTTGCTACCATCTACAAGCAATATATGCTCTACTAATCATCAGTCAAAACGCCCTCGCTTATCTTAATTGTTCTAATGTACTACTATATCATTTCCCATTGTACATAGCTTTTTGGTATTATACATCTCCAGAATGACCCTCATCATGCAGTTTGAATATGAGAGAATGGACTTAGTAAGCTATAGATGTGGAATAGTTAAACACAAGGTTTTTCACCCATCAAGTTTGGGCAAACAATCCTAGTTTGCAGTGAACAGCTGTATAACTAGTTTATAATATTGGTGCTAAAATAGAGGTTAGATAGTGAATGCTCAATTAATGTTTTATTTTTATTGTTTCAAAGTAATGAATGAATATATATATATAATATGTGTTTGATTGATAGCAAACTATGATACAATTTACAATTCCAAGTTTCTAAGTACTTCATTATACTACATTTGGGCATGCTTATGCCACTAGATTGTTCTGATGTCATGACTCAGTCCAAAATTTGAAAGTCCAGTTGCGAAACCTGTAAAAGACCAGCAATGAATTTCATAAAATTCAAAAGACTGGACCAAAACCGGTTGCAACCAGTCTGGCTATGGTACCCCTGGGATGCCCATATTTGGGGGCATCTCCTGTAATTTTCCCACATTTGTCCAATTTAAATTGAATTGTATATTAGCTAGGCGGGTAGCCATACAAATCCCCTAAATATAGTTCGCTAGTAACCTCAGAGTGCCAATGTCATGTGATCGCCTGCAACTTGTACATAAATAATAGATTAGATGAAAGGTACGAATCAGGACTACCCTTGACACAGCCATCGCTAAGTGTGAAAGTCACACACCATCGAGCGTGTGACCGGTCTTTCAAAAGACCAGTTGCAACCGGTGTGTGCAACCGCTCCAGACCAGTTGCCATTGGTTCCGGTCTGGTCCAGGATGATTTTGGAGCGCCATGCACATAGACCTCTACTAATGGCTTGATATTGTCAGGAAGGTGATGAGGCTTGGCTACTATATGCTAGGCTGGTAGAAGGGATATGCGGGTATTGATCTGCCTACTTATTCAAGAGAATAACTCTATAATTGACTTGTTATCTTTGTTGTTGCCAATGACCAGGTACATTGTTTCATGTCTGGACTGTGATTCATTGTTGCTTACTTTATTATTAGTCAATTAATGTCATCGAGTGTAAAAAATTCCACATCAAATGACCCTGTGCAATAAAATCATAGAAGCATAGAAGCTTTATCTCCTAACTCTTTGCAAGGAATTCAAGTTGGGGATAAGTCACGGTATCAACTTTCTCCATTCTATTCTGTCCCTTCATCTATGTGTTCCAGGGTGCATTTGAACGAATTTCGTTTACAGCCGATGCCTGGTCATCGGGCAATAGAGTGGAATTCGTCGCCTTTACGGATGATAGTCAAGCTTTATGAGAATAAAGGGGAAACATGATGGCAAGTTATTGGCCCTAACAGTACTGGTGCTTCTCGACCGCGTTGGTGCAATTTGCTAGGTATGTGTCACCATTCTTTAGTTTTTGATGAAGGAATCTAACTCGGAAACCACCAGGTCAGGCATTTCTCCATGGATAACACCTTCAACAACGAAACATGTATGCATCATTTGGCAATATTGTTGCATGCCCAGATGTTGAGTTTGATGCTAGAGACCGTCAGATCCATTCCAGAGGAGATTGCACAAGCATGGATTGACATGTTTCCAGATGCCACTGATCGTGAATGACTTGTGCTATTGTTATTTCAGTTTGATGATTTCCTAGACTAACACTTCAAACTAGCCTGTTGACCTTTTCTAGGCCATCAACTATTTCCTTGGTCTAGGATGGCAAGTGCTCGAAGACTTCCATAAGATTCTCGAAGTAAGTATTGTACATCCAAGTCTAACCAAATACAAATTGATGAACGGTTCCCTAGATTTCTTATGTTCAAGTTCAACACTGGCATGTCTCGAGCGAGCGACTACTCCAGCACCTTGAATTATCTGTGCCCTACTTCAAGCTCTTCATGACTGGATGGGAAGATCTCAGGGATCACATTGGCCTCAATTGGGCAACCAAGTATTACCGTTGCATGGACGACATCACTGCCCACTCAGCCAGTGCTGTGCCGGCCTGGCATGAGGCTGCCAAGCTGATTAAACCAACTAACCTAACATCCTGCCTTCCATAATGTGCTTCAAAAGGTTGATGTTGTACTAAATCACCATTACCAACCGACCAATCTTAGTCCGTCAGTAAAGCGGAGTCCTACGGTCTATCAGAGATGGAGAAATATGCAGAAAAAGAAGAGTCCGAATATCCAGAATGGACCGCTCTCTGGCCGCCAAGGACCTTAAGGAGTACTTTCAAATCCAGTGCTATGTCCATGAAGCATACCAGAAGCTACTCCGGCTTCAACAAGGAACAGCTCCGGTCGACGAATTCATTCGAGACTTTATCCGGTTAGCCAGCTCGGACGCTGAAATCACCAATGAGGAATCCTCCTGTCTACTAAAGAAGGCGGTCTCTTTCAAAATTTACAATTTCCACAAGATGCACGGGACCAAGCTCAAGCTAAAACAATTCACCGAGCTAACACAAAGGTCGCCACCGAGAGACCAGCCCCCAAGGCTTCCATCGGAGCACCTCATCCCTTTGGCGCTCAATCTCTCCCAACTCCACCCAGGCCTCGTCTGGCATCCTCTGTTTCCCCGTGGCAAGCAAGGCTATAAAATAGCTTTTATAAAGGTCTGGCCGGAAATTGATGCTGCCTATGTTATTCGTGCAATGAGAAGGGACACATCTCGCGCAACTGTCCCAAGAATCCCTACAAGCGCACCGGTCTGGCACTAAGGCCACAAGGACAACTGGTACCCCAAGCCCGGACTATGTGGGTCCAAGACCATTCATGGCAAGTTACAGTCAATCATGATGGATGGAAATCCCAGATAGAGTGAAACAATGGAGCAGGAAGCAGCTCCCTCTGTCTGGTCCGCCGTCACGACTCGGAAGTACATGTCTGAAGAAGCAGAAGCATATTGGCGAGACCGGTTGGCCACAGAAAGAATGGCGGCATCTAGTGAAGTATCAAAAAATTAGGTACCTGTAGTTACATGAGGGGTGTGACTGCAGACGGACAAAAGTTTCCTTTAGCTACGAATTCTTCTGTACCAATTTGTTATTCTCCGGTATATAGAATGTCTAAATCGGCATCAAAAAGGTATACTTAATTCTGATTCGAAAGAAAAAGAAAATCACTGCAAGAATAATGCAGTTGTACAGAAATTCTCCGGACTTTGTTATGGCTTGTAGTTCTATTTTTAAATCCCCTCCTTCAATTTCCTTCACCGGTCGAACTTTCCGAAATTGTTTCAAAGTTCGGACTAGTATCCTTTGGACTACCAGCAGAGCCTCTTCAGTCACGGTTGTCATGACGAAAGCCTTGCACAGTGGTCTGTTGCAAATGAGGGAGTTAATACATAATTAATCTTACGATTAGTATCAGCCTTTTTTACCATCTGTCAGTGAGGCAATCATGATGGTGATGGTGGGGGTGAGAGCGAGATAGTGAGGGTGACACCCTCAACTTCACCTTTTTTTTTGCGGTCCCATCTTTTTTTACCGCTGGCTATCACTGTATTTTTTTTTACTGCCGCTGGCCTTTTTTACCGTTTGTCAGGGAGGCAATGGTGACAGTGGGGGTGAGGGTGAGACAGTGAGGATGACACCCTCACCTTCACCTTTTTTTTTTTTTTTGTTTCCCGTCTTTTTTTACTGCCGGCTATCACTGACGGTGAGGGTGAGACGGTGAGGGTGAGGGTGACACACTCACTTTATTTATTTTTTGCCTCACCGTGTTGTTTTACCACCGGCCGGCAATGCCAGTGACAGTGAGGGTGGAACAGTGAGGCTAAAGTTGAGATGGTGAGGGCAAGGGCAAGGGCAAGACAGTGCATCAGGAAATGTATCCGAGTGAGCTACATATCATGGGCCACCATCTCGCGTGACATGTAACACCTCACCCCCTACATATCAATATATAATAGTATCTGCTCACTACACTGTTCCTATGTAGCAAGTCATCCACGGCTGCTGCTAGTATGTAGTCAGTCACCTATGCTACATGGAACCTATGAGTCGTCTCCTACCGCCGCCAATCCAAAAAACTATTTGAGGGCTTGGGAATCACTGCTCGGATTGCCTTTAGTAGGCTGGAGGATGGGACAGGCATCTCCAATGCCCACCAGTGAACCCGACTCGGACACTTTCAGTAGCCTCGCCGGCAATGATGACAGTAATTCCGACACCGATTTAAGTGGTTGTTCAAGTTACCAGTCTGATGACTGGCTCGACCATTTTGTTGAGTGGTGTTGTGCTGCTGAAGACCAAGTTGCCAACAGCCTCCCACCGCCAGATCCAGTGGGTCACTCGGACTGTGGCCACTGCGGCGTGATGCTTGATGCTTATCTGATCTCTCACAGCCTGAGGTTTGCATCGCTCAAGAGAGTCTGCTGATGCAGCAGGTGCCCAACTAGTTCAGGAGAATAATTCTCTCGACTGGAAAATGTAAGTGAATCTTTCACTTCAATCATTCGAGTCCGGTAAGTTCATCCCCTCTCAGGTTACCCTCCCATGCTGCCACATTCTGGTTGGACGCATCTATAGCAGCATGAACGCTCAGCTACTTGTGTGGTACCAGGCCAGCCTGCTTATTGTGCTCGCCTCATGGGGTCAAGTAGACTGGACACCTCATCCTGACTGGGTGTCCCTCCCACGCGATGTTGTACACAAAGACATTGTACCTATTGCAGATGTCATCTGCGAAGCCACTCTTGCAGCTTTCGAGCAAGTGAGGAACCTCGCCACAGTAAGTTATATCATCCGACTCTGCCTTTTTAATTTCACTGAATGGTCGGCTCTCGTTCACTCAATCAGAAGGATGATATTATTGAGTGGTGCTGTGGAGTTGATGTAAGTACATGTTCCTTTCTGTCCCACCTCCGCTGGCCCATTTATCTCTGCCATCATTAAAGCGTAAATCTCATACTAGTATGCAGACACTGCGATCCTTTTTCCGTCGCTAGCATTTAGATTGCATAGACGAGTCGCTACTAGTAGATCTACAAAGCATTTTTTCAATTCATATGTAGCATACAAAACATGTGATGCCTCGACCAAAGTCTGGTATGAGATGGCAACTGCAAATTATATTTGCAACTTCTATTACCTTCCCATGCCTTTGGTGCCTCCTGGTTGACCGAGTGACAACAAACAAACTGCTGTGCATATCTCTTGCACAAAATGGTGTAAACCATTCGATGTAGTAATCCAGTGGACCTTGTACATTCTCTTGCAATGGGAAATAAGCGGGGACAGTAAAGATGGCACATACTTGTGCCCCTGAGAGTCTGCACAGATCATTGGTGTCCATTCCGTCCCAGCCTTTTTCAGAGAGGTAGTAAGGATGTGATTCATGCAATAGTGGAATAGACGGTATTTGACCAATGCTTGCAGTTTGTCCGAGAAGCCTTCCAGCTTAGCAATCGGTAAGTAACCAAGCAATATTGTGGGCGCTGACGGTGATGGTCAGACAGTGCCGATGAGGGCAAGACATGACACTCACATTTTTTTTTTTTTTTTTTTGCATCGCGATGGGTTTGAGCGGGCCCGACTAATGAGAATGCAAATATTGGCTGGGCCTGTCTAGTATCCATATGGCAGATGTATGGGCGGGCCCGACCATCTAAATTCTAAATATTGGCCAGGCCCGACCATTCATTTGGTGGATGTACGGGCGGGCCCGACCACCTAAATTCTAATATTGGCCGGGCCTGCCTATCCATATGGTGGATGGATGGGTGGGCCCGACCAACTAAATTCTAACATTGGCCAGGCCCACCTGACCATAGGGCGGATGTATGGGTGGGCCCGACCACCTAAATTCTAACATTGGCTGGGCCCGCCTATCCATTTGGCGGATGTATGGGCGGCCGACCATCTAAATTCATGGGCGGGCCCGAGCACCTAAATTCTAATATTGGCCGGGCCTGCCTATCCATCATGATATAGTGGATGGATGGGCGGGCGGGCCGACCAACTAAATTCTAACATTGGCCGGGCCCACCTAACCATAGGGCGGATGTATGAGCAGGCCAGACCATCTAAATTCTAACATTGGCCAGGCCCGCCTATCCATTTGGTGGATGTATGGGCGGGCCCGACCATCTAAATTCATCCACCAAATGAATGGTCGGGCCTAGCCAATATTTAGAATTTAGATGGTCGGGCCCGCCCATACATCTGCCATATGGATACTAGGCAGGCCCAGCCAATATTTGCATTCTCATTAGTCGGGCCCGCTCAAACCCATCGCGATGCAAAAAAAAAAAAAAAAAAATGTGAGTGTCATGTCTTGCCCTCATCGGCACTGTCTGACCATCACCGTCAGTGCCCACAATATTGCTTGGTTACTTACCGATTGCTAAGCTGGAAGGCTTCTCGGACAAACTGCAAGCATTGGTCAAATACCGTCTGTTCCACTATTGCATGAATCACATCCTTACTACCTCTCTGAAAAAGGCTGGGACGGAATGGACACCGATGATCTGTGCAGACTCTCAGGGGCACAAGTATGTGCCATCTTTACTGTCCCCGCTTATTTCCCATTGCAAGAGAATGTACAAGGTCCACTGGCTTACTACATCGAATGGTTTACACCATTTTGTGCAAGAGATATGCACAGCAGTTTGTTTGTTGTCACTCGGTCAACCAGGAGGCACC